>JAODXP020008463.1:15000-37500 GCA_027497455.2 Sardinella longiceps | reverse complement strand
GTGTGTGTGTGTGTGTGTGTTATGCTTGTTTTGCTTCTGTCACAGCAGTATGCATTACAGCATCAGGTTTAACAGAAGTGTGTGTGTCTTCAAGACATCTGTCACAGTGTTATGTGTTACAATAACAGATTTAACACTGTGTGTGTGTGTGTGTGTGTGTGTGTGTATTGAGGCATCTGTCACAGTACTACACCATGCGTTTACAGTATCATTAAGAACAGTGTGTGTGTTTATGTGTTCAAGGCATCCGTCATAGTGCTCTGCTACACAGAAGTGTGTGTGTGTATGTGTGTGTTTGGGGCATCTGTGACAGTGATATGCTATGCAGAAGTGTGTGTGTGTGTGTGTGTTTGAAGCTATGTAGTTGTTGCCAGGTGGACACCTGAGACAGTGGATCTCTTCTGTGTGAAACGTCACTTGTGCTTAAAATCGCCTTCAAATTAGCTCTTTGATTCTGTCACAGTCCTAAATGTTTAAATCCCATGAGTGAGCGTCTGTGTGTGTGTGTGTGTGTGTTTAGCCCCCTGTCCTACCTGTCTTGTGTAAGATTGTGTGTGCGAGAGTGTGAACGCAGTAAGAAGCACATTAATTGCATTATGCAGTGAGTGGTGATCAGAGAAGGACATTTTAAGTGTGTGTGTGTGTGTGTGTGTGTGTGCGTGCAGTGACAGTGAAAAGCGATGGGCTTTGATTCAAAGAGGAGCTTAAATGATTTAGCTTTAGCTGATGGAACGCCTCACTGTTGAGCACGGCCGCTGTCGTATCTCTCTCTCTGTGTGTGTGTGTGTGTGTGTGATGGAACGCCTCATTGTTGAACATGGCTGCTGTCGTATCTGTGTGTGTAATGAACACTTGTCATCTGCTGTCTGCAAGTCAAATCCCAGAGGATTTGGGGGGATGGCGATACAGTACGTGTGTGTGTGTGTGTGTGCGCGCGCGATGGTAATACAGTGTGTGTGTGTGTGTGCGATGGCAATACAGTGTGTGTGCGCGTTTTTGTCTGTTCAACGGCATCACTGTCTGTGCTGCTAACACCCAAACGCACTCCCAAAAGTGTGCATGTTGAGCAATTGAAGACATCTGGCAAGACAACAGCACACACACACACACACACACACACACACACACACACACACACACACACACACACACACACACACACACACACACACACACACACACACACACACACTCACTCACTCACTCACTCACTCACTCACACACACATAATGCATGTGCACAACATCTGAAAATTGCCTTGGGATAGGTAGGCAGACATCTTTGGAACAATGTTCTTTCAAATAATACTGCAGTGATCACAGAGGCCAAAGAGACGTTCTATCAAAAAAAAAAAAAAAAAAATAATTAATAAAATGGCTCACCTCCCAAAACACGTTTCCAAATCTAGTTCAAAGCATCAGGTCTGACATGGCAAACGTGTTGAGACCTTGAGAGGTTACATCTGCTTGTGGGACACTGCTCTCCAGACAAGTCGGTGTGTGTGTGTGTGTGTGTGTGTGTGTGTGTGTGCGTGTGTTATTCAGACATCTCAGGTCTGTGGTGATGAGACGTCTGGGTATAAGAGCAATCAGGTGCTCTCCAATCAGGACATGATGAGGGACACACACACACACACACACACACACAAACACACATTTAAAGGGGATATGATGAGGGACACACACACACACGAGACATACATTTATGTGTGTGTGCACGCACACACTCACATTGGCGCGCACACACAAACACACATATTGAAGATGTTTGTCTGAAATGTTTTCCTCCAAATCTACATGGAAACAATTCAGACACAACACTCGTGAGGATCAAAAATAAACTTCATGAATTTCATATTTAAAAGCACCTGGACTAGCCAACACACCCCTTCTGCCAATAACACACACACACACACACACACACACACACACAGCCCTTCTGCCAATGCAGTGTGTGTGGCACCTGAGGGAAATGCCAAGCGTTTGTTTGGAACATCCCAATGACATTTAGTTTCCCTGACTTGGGGCCCAAATGCATCAATCCTGTCGTAAACACACACACACACACACACAAACACAAACACAAACAGACACACACACACACACACACACACACACACACACACACACACACTCACCCTCAGTGTTGTATGCATCAATCTTGTGTATAGTCACATTTCTTCACTTACCAAACTCCAAATCACTGTTGTGTAAGTGTATAAAATACTTACACACACACACACACACACCCTGTTCATCTCCTAAGGGCTGTATGCACAAACTTTGTTGCAGACAGACAGCCCCACACACACACACACACACACACACACTGTTCAACGCCTCATACAGGTACAAACAGAAAAAGATTTCGACCCCAGTCAATGTTGAGAGCACAAAGATTGTTGCACACACACAAACACACTTTTGACTTCTTTTAAAGCCAGCATTGAGCACATAGATTGTTGCACACACACACACACACACACAGACGTGTGTGAAGAAGTTAGTGCAGTAAGTTATCAACATGCCAGTTATCAACATGCAAACCCTCTCCCTCTTACGCACACACACACTTTCCAGATCTGATCTATGTAAAGGCCTCATGCAGCTTCTCTCTCTCCCCCTGTGGGCAGGTGAGTGTGGGCCGGGACTGGCCCGGCTCTGTGCCGGATGGTGGGGCTGTGGGCCGGGACTGGCCCGGCTGTGGGCCGGATGGTGGTGCAGTGGCCCACTGCTGCTCAGGGATGATTAAATTTAATGCAGTCGTAGTTGGGAAACGCTACAGGAGCAGGAAATTAACATCTTTTAATTTGACTTTATTAAATTTCACACTTCCAACCTTGAAGTTAATTAAGAGTATCAGGACCAAATGCAGGCAGCCCCTTAAGAATCCCAGGGGCTCACACACACACACACACACACACACAGAGGCTCAGTCCCCTGCTGTGCAGTCTCCCCGAGGTGTCCTGAGCTCATCACTCACACACACACACACACACACACGTACCTCTCCACTCTGGCCGTGATTATAAACCCAAGGTGCTCATCCAGCGAGCGCTGAAGAGGTCCAATCAGAAGCGGCGAGAGAATGACCCCTAATTGCCCTTTAAGTGAATCCTATAGTCTGTAGATTCTATTATATTCCCCAGGCTATCACACCCTTTAAGTGAATCCTTATAGACTGTGCATTCTATTCTATTATATTACCAAGGCCATCCCACCTGCCAGCAAAGACACATTTTACATAACGGTCACGCATTTTGACCTGCGAGTAGCCTAAACATTGACAATTCCATGCTCTAAACTAAAGTACATTTGATCTCACAATCTCCCCGTTTTAGTAAAGTTATCAGCAGTTAGTTCTGATGTTGTTCCACCAATGAACCACAGAGATCTGCACGGAAGCGGAGGGCTTTCGATCACTTTTACACAAACCATCATCCCGCCTCGTTAAGAAGAAGATGTCGGAGAAATCCGGTGTGATTCTGTCTTAAAATATGTTAAATTATGATCAGAGCACAGACTTGATGCACAGTTCACTTGACTCAACTCACGCGAGATTCCCGTTTCACTAGTCAGTCTGTCAATCTCATGTGAGTTGAGTCCAAGATGGCGGCGTAGGCCTGCGAGCAGTCAGGAAGAAACTTCTTATAACTAACCTAACTGTGCACTTTCAAAGTTCTCATGCCTATGCCTCGTTGGAAATGTAAACGCCCACAGGAATCTACAGATTGAAGTTTGGAGTCACTTTGAGCCTCGTCAATGATGGAAAATATGGAGGTGAGGAGAGCTACAGTATTACTTTCAGACTATCGCAGAGCTCATCCACTTCATCAGTAAGCCTGTTCGTAGCTAGTTTGGCGAACAAAGCTTTACCCTCTCGAAGGAGGAGGCAGACTGGTTTGATATTTACAATCAACTGGACCACCCAGTTTTTGTTCAGACCAAAAGGAAGTGTAAGAGGGATGAGCTTGGTGATGACCAGGCCTTCTTTGTGTCCACCAATGGCATGCACGGAAGCACACCAAACACTAGCTCCTCTCGGTGAACAGTCAGACTGTGCGCAAAGTCTTTGAGGCATGGGGAAACGGGGTCAGCTCTATGTTCCCACATTTGTTAGGAATTTTTATTTTTCACAGATTGTTTGGAAATTAGGCCCTATGTTCCCACAACCCTATGTTCCCACATTTCTTAGGAAATTTGGAAAATTGGGCCCTATTTTCCCACAGCCCCATGCTCTCACATTACAAAGATTTTTTTTGATAAGGGCATGTTCACACCAACACAGGTAATATTTATCCAGTTAGCCTTTCCGTTCACATTAGAATGGAAGATTCTGAAAATGAAAATGATTCCAAAAATGATTGCTGTGGTCGATTTCAAAAATGATCGCTGAGGTGGATGAATATAAAATCGTTGTGGAATGTGGATGCAAAGCATTCTGAAAACGAGAGTGGATGAAGATCGTTTTCATTGCAATATATATCTAGGCAGCACAACATAAAAGAACCCTACCCTTACCCTAAACCTAACCCCACTACCTGGAAGGCACCATTGAGGGCAAATAATACCAAAGATCGAATCTTGCTTGAACTTACATAGGGGGTCTACCAGGCAGGGGTAGAAATGCGGGACTATAGTACCTGACTGAAGAAAGAAAGAAAATAAAACTCTTAAAAATGTGAGAATATAGGGCTGTGGGAATATAGGGCTGTGGGAACATAGAGCTGTGGGAACATAGAGCTGTGGGAATATAGGGCTGTGGGAACATAGAGTTGTGGGAACATAGAGCTGTGGGAACATAGACACGCTCCCGGGCAAACAGACTGAATGAATCTGAGAAGGCATTGGTGGCCGATTACCTCGCTCATTCTGGCTCCACAGCAGAAAAGCACTACCATATCAAACGTATAGATACAATGATTTAGATATGATTGTGACTACAGCTACTCTGCTGAGTGAGATGGCTGAAACACCAAGGTAAGACTGTTTTATATTTGCAATATGCAATATATGTTGCCATAGGTTATAAAATAATATACCACACAAACTTTCTCATCTTATAATCTACATATTTTCCTTTTTTGTAGCTTTGAGCCTTCTGGAGAGCGCACCAGTCACAAGTCCCGTGCAGAGGGAACCAGCAAGGAGGATTCCACTGTCCCTCAGATTCCCCTGAAGCAGCTAGTGCTCTGCCTGAAGAAGGTTGGCCATGAGAAGCTCGAGTTCTACAAATTTCATATTTTTGTGGTTATTATAATTGATGAAGTCACAGCCCTTAAGTTGCATTAAGTAACCCTGGCCGCTTAGATAAAGCCATATTTGTATAAATACTTTACAGACGTATTATAATTCTGTTGTGAATTTGCCTTCAAGCTTGGCTCCTGTGTCATCAGTGCATGGCCCCACATCAGCACCATCTCCAGCTCCTACATCAGTGCATGGCCTCACATCAGGCCCAGGTGAATGTGCTGCTATGTGGGGACTTAAAGGGGAATGTGCTGCTATGTGGGGACTTAAAGGGTCGGGTTAATGTGCTGCTATGCGGGGACATAAAGAGTCGGGGGAATGTTCTGCTATGTGGGGACATACAGGGGAATGTGCTGCTATGTGGGGACATAAAGGGTTGGGTAAGTGTGCTGCTATGTAGGGACATAAAGGGTCAGGGGAATGTGCTGCTATGTGGGGACTTAAAGGGTCAGGGGAATGTGCTGCTATGTGGGGACATAAAGGGTCAGGGGAATGTGCTGCTATGTGGGGACATAAAGGGTCAGGGGAATGTGCTGCTATGTGAGGACATACATGTAAAGGGTCGGGGGAATGTGCTGCTATGTGAGGACATACATGTAAAGGGTCGGGGGAATGTGCTGCTATGTGGGGATATAAAGAGTCGGGGGAATGTGCTGCTATGTGGGGACATAAAGGGTTGGGTTAGTGTGCTGCTATGTGGGGATATAAAGGCCCAGGGGAATGTGCTGCTATGTGAGGACATACATGTAAAGGGTCGGGGGAATGTGCTGCTATGTGGGAACATAAAGGGTCAGGGGGATGTGCTGCTATGTGGGGACAGTGTTTGCGATAGTAGCCCCTAAACTGTGGAACAAGCTTCCCTTTCATATTAGAATGGCCCCTTCTCAATCTCGATCCAAAATTAACTATGCACGAATATGGGTTAACAATGTCATATCTACATTTATGGGGACTAGGGACTGGGGCCAGCCTCCAGAATTGCCCATGCATGAGTATGGGTTAACAACATCATGTCCACAATAATGTAGACTGTGAGGGGGGTAAAGATATGGCACCCTGAAATTAGACACGATTCGGCAGGGATGTTCAATACGTGATGGAGTCCATCGATCTGACTCAGGACATGACATTTTCAATTCAAACCTCTGCGGGGGTATAGTTAGGGCTCTGTTATTGTAGGATTGTAAATAGTTATATTGAATGATTCGTGTCCCTTTTTGTGTGGCAGCTCAGAGTCCACTTTACAGGGCATGGGACTACAAGTAAGTATTGTCATGTATGTTATGCGTCACGCAAGACGTACATCATTACAGTATAATACAATATCAAATTGTAAGATGGCCATTAAAGAACTGATGATGGAAAGTAATTATTTTTGTCTCGAATAAAGCTGCTTCATCATGGAAACAAAAAAAACTGTCTGGATCGTTGGAAGCAGCTACATATGCAGAGTCTGCCTGAGAGCCAAGGTAAGTGGCGGTTTATCTTTGGGTCTCAGGGCTAATGTGAAATGGTTTGGAGTGTGTGGGCTAAGGTGGGGATCTTTTGTTAGCTATATGGATACGTTGCTGCGCTCCAGGCCTCCCTCAGATGTGCTAGTCATTCATGTCGGAGGGAATGACTTGGGACTCACAAAAAGTATTGAATTAGTGAACCAGATGAAAAGTTATTTGCAGAAGTTGCACGAGTTTTACCCCACGTTAAAGGTATACTTCTGCATCACCCAGAGGTGTGCATGGAGGTAATGGGCCAGCCTCCAGAATTGCGAGTATGGGTTAACAAGGTCATGTCCACATTCATGTAGACTGTGAGGGGGGTAGAGATTCGGCACCCTGAAATTAGACACGATTTGGCGGTGTTGGAACAAAATCTTTGTTCTATGCGTGGTCGTTACAGGGAGGAAAGGACTGACACCGAAACCAGAAATAAAGTTAAAGACGGTTTACTTGGTTAGACAAGACAAAGTTACAACAGCTCAACCTACAGAGCTGTTGGAGAATGCATTCCTCCAGCACATAAGATTCACCCCACATTTATACCCCCTTATGCTACATAGTTGCACTTGGCCGGGTTCCCAGAGTCTCACAAGATGCCATGCGTCACAGAAGTTAGAATGTTAGAAACACAATGTTTTAGTCCCAGTACATAATAATTATTCTTCCAATAATAATTATTCTTACAGCGGGGATGTTCATACGTGATGGAGTCTATCTACCTGATTCAGGACATGACATATTCAATTCATACCTCCAGGGAAGTAATAGACTTTGTTTGGAGACTGGCGATTTCGGCGACCAAATCGACAGGTGGGCAACTAAATAAAGTTAAAATTCGGTTAACTTTATGTAATGAGTTATAATGTGGTCCGACAACTACCAATCAGAATGACGATTTACTGTTGAGACGACTGTAGAGAAGCAGGGTCGAACATCTGAATGCTAACGTCATGGGTATATTTGCCGTTTTGGTTGCTGTGCTCAAGTGATGTTTCTTGGGAGTCTGGTAACTCTAGGAAATGTATCGCTTGCGGTCTGAACGTAGAGCAATACAATATTTGATGATCTAAATAGAAAGTTTATCTTTATTTAATGATCTAAATTTTTTGTAAGTCACTTTGGATAAACTAAAAGTATACCCAGATAACATGTATATAGCGGACCACTGGTGGCATTTAGACGGCAAGCCGCCGGTGGTATGCCAACTGTGGTCCGCCATCGGACCGCTGCCAAACACAAATAACCTGGCGGGCTGTGAGTGGCTTTTCAGTGGCGGCCCGCGGTGGTGCGCGAGGGATAGTGCGCGCGATGGTGGCGGCTTGGCACCCTCGGACAGCTGGAGGACCGACTGTCATTTGTTGACAGCAACGGACGACAGCGTTTAAAGTCAACTGTCAGTTAGCAAGCTTAGGACTAGGTAAGTAACACATCTCTTTTCTATCTCTACTATTTTCATTTCGAAAACTGTATTTAGAGAGCGTAATTCTAGCCAACACATGTTTCCAAAATGTATTTATAGAGTCTGTATGTGGTCCCTATTTTGGTTTGTCTGAAAATTAATTGGAATATGCTTTAGTTTTAGGCGCTAGCTAGCATCTGAGTGAATGAATTAGCCACTACCGTATGGTGCATTTATAGCTGACGATCTCTTTCAAGTCATTTAAATAAAAAACGGATATCGCGGTTACTATTTATAGAGGTTGTACATGTGATCAATAGCTTGGTTTGTCTGAAAATTAAGTGGAAATATGCTTTAGAAGTGTTTGTACTTTAGACGCTGGCGAGCTAGCTAGCATCTGAATTAATGAATTGGCCACTACTGTATGGTGCATTTATAGCTGACGATCTCTTTCAAGTCATTTAAATGAAAAGTACATATCATGGTTACTATTTATAGAGTTTGTACATGTGGTCAATAACTTGGTTTGTCTGAAAATTAAGTGGAAATATGCTTTAGAAGTGTTTGTACTTTAGACGCTAGCGAGCTAGCTAGCATAAGACTGCAAGGGAACCTCTGCTTCCCTTTCCTATCCAATCTGTTCAACAGAGTTTACCAGTCAGCCAGTCTTACTTGGGTAGTAGAAAACATGTTGATGGTTGTAAAAAGGTAGCAAATTCAGATCAATTTCTTTTGTATGAACCCTGCCATTGCAGTAATCATCTCAATAAATACATCTTTTCATTTCCATTCTGTTCAACAGAGTTTACCAGTCAGACCACAACACCTTTGTCAGAACCACCACAGCACTCAGCAAACTTACGTCTCAGCTCAAGCCATGCCGGTAAACAAATAATTTTCTTCATTGACTCTGGGACTTTAGCCATGCTGAAATCTGTGTCACATTGAAAACTATTTTAACCTAATTGTAATCTCTTTCAAACAGCATACAGTCAACCCAGCAGAATATATTGTGGAGGTAAAATCACTTGCATCACTCGCATCTTCACCACCTTTCTACCTTTGGGTAGGTGTGGCATGGTGGTTTATGGTTATCGTTTGGTCATCTCACTAAATACACCTTTGTATTTCCAATCTGTTCAACAGAGTTTACCCGTCAGACCACAACACCTTTGTCAGGACACAACAGTCCCCAGCAAGCTTTCTCAACTCTAGCCATGCTGGTAAATACTCTTCAAACGTCAGATTTCAATTCATTTCAATTCAATTTGTAGAGCGCTCAAATACAGTGCATTGTCTCGCAGCGCTTTACAGACTGTACGGCAAGCATCCATGAGTAACAGGGGTAAGGAAAAACTCCCTTGGCTTTACTAATAATTCATTTTTAGGAAGAAACCTTGGGCAGATCCGCGCCTCATGGACTCAGCCTAACTGCCTGGGGCCTAATATAACAGTCAGTAGTCTGATGCATAGATTGACCATGGTTTACAAAGAACAGCATGAGTAATGAATGTAGTCTGAGTTACTAGATGGTAGAAAGAAAAGGGGAAAAAGGGCATGGAGTCAGTAGGTGGGGTGGCATTAGAGTTCATTGGGTGGGGTCGGCATTTAGGTAGTGGTCAGATTTGCCAGTTGCTTCGTTCATTGTCTATTTTTTAAGTTGCCTTGGACAAAAGTGCCAGTTGAGTACAATGCCATACCATTGCAGTAAGCATCTCACTAAACACATCTTTTCCTATCCAATCTATTCAACAGAGTTTACCAGTCAGACCACAACACCTTTACCAGCTCCACCACAGCACCCAGCAAGCTTTCTTAACTCTAGCCATGCCGGTAAATACTCTTCAAATGTCAGTTGCTTTGTTCATTATCTATTTTTTAAGTTGCTTTGGACAAAAGTGCCAGTTGAGTGTAATGTCATACCATTGCAGTAATCATCTCACTAAACACGTCTTTTCCTATCCAGTCTGTTCAACAGAGTTTACCAGTCAGACCACAACACCTTTACCAGCTCCACCACAGCACCCAGCAAGCTTCAACAACTCCAGCCATGCTGGTAAATGCATAATACAGTGCCTATTGACAGTCTACACACCCCAGTTCATATGGAAGTTGTTTTGGTTCTTTGTTAAATTGTGTTGTTGTTAATTGTGTTACTGCGTTTTGGAAAGGTATTGCATTACATTACTCTTCACCTTTTGCTTTTGTAGTAGAAAAAATGTTGATGGTAGTGAAAAGGTAGTAAAGACCACAACACCTCCGTCACTCACATCTCTGCCAGTACCAACCCAGCAAGGTAGAATTGCATTTTTATTAATCTGGCACCAATATTAAGGGAGAAACAAGCCATGAATGTCTGAAATTGCCTGACATAATCAAGGATGAATGTCCTTCCCTCATAATCAGTCAGAGATAGCTAAAGTGCTGTGTGCATGTCGGTGCACAGTAAGTGTTTTTGTGAAACCATTGTGAATGTGTTCAAGTATACAACCCCTGGCAAAAATGTTGAGTCCGAGTGAGGGCACGCAAACACATTGATGGAGGCGGGCATGGAAGTGCTGAACATTAAAACTGAACTTTATTAAACTACTGCATCCTAATAATATATGTAGGCTTTCTGTGTATCCTTGCGGTACAGAAGAGCTGTACCTTATATAGCCCCTGCCTAAATGCATGGCATTATGGGAAGTGAAGTTTATATATCCATCCATATACAACATCTCACTTACTCTTTGTTTTACTACAGGAGCTGTTAGGAGAGTTATTCATACAGCAACAGAGGAGGAGTTGCAGAAGGAGGTGTCGTATTTAAAAGGGGTGCCAGACAGACAGAGAGGAAGAAAAGAAAGGCAGAAAAGGGTGGTGAATGGGGATGGGGAGGTTGGTTTGTAGACACTATCATTTGGCTTTTGTTTGGTGTTTTCCACCTAACTGATTTTTGCTTTGTTCCAGCGCATTTATACTGACATTTCCTACCACATTATTTACTTTCATATTTTGACTTCATTTACTTTAATAACTGGACTCCCCTCTATGTTATGGGCCCAAACGAGCCTTGGTCCTTAATACTATTTATTCAACATTTATAGAATTATTAAACATAAGTTTAATAAATTGTTTAAGCATGTAAAATAAATAAACAAAATGTATTGAACCTAATACTATGTGTGGTGAGTCTGTGTGATAGTTGTTGAGGATGTATGTTTTTATATTGGATTAAATTACAGAATACATCTTTAAATTTGGTCACTTTTGTAAGCCCTGTAAATAATTGTAAATTGTTCTAATTGAGGGCAAATAGAAATAGTGTTGTACTAAAACTGTAATTTAATACATTACATCATTTGAATTATTATGGCCATAAATAAGGCCAATTAGAAGCTGGTGGGTAGTAAGCGGCAAAAGGGTGGCCCTTTATCTGCAGCCGCTTCTGAGCCGCCGGCGGACCGCTAGAGAACCGATGAGCAAAACTCCAGCGGGCCACTGGTGGGTACCGCCGTTGGACCGCCAACTCTGCCACTGGTGGGCCGCCAGTGGGCCACTGACCTATTGCTATCTGGGATAAATGAACGTCTATCTTGTAGCACTACAAAACATTTGAGACAATAGTATTAATCTAGACATCCCAAATTTACTTAATTAAAGTCAAACTTACACGGCAAATTGCTCCAGACATTTAGCCACACATTATTCGTTAGCTAAATTTGCATCGAGACCACAAGCAATTCAGGCGACATGAGTGGTGGAAGTATTTGGATGCGGGCGATATAGGCGTTAGAAGTGGCAGGTGACTTGAGCGATGAAAGAAAGTTAAATTTTGGTTAACTTTATGTATTGAGCTATGGTGCAGTTTGGCGACTACCAATCAGATTGCAGTGACTCCGGAGGTGAAGCAGGTTTGAATGCCGTCGTGGGCAACTTTGCCGTTTTTGTTGCTGTGGTCAAGCGATGTTTCCTGGGAGTCTTCAGCAATTCTTGGCAATTTATCGCTTGTGGTCTGTACAGTGAAACAAAAAAGTTCAGGATCTGTGACTTTATTTTTTAAAACAGGACAAGAAATGCTACAAATTAAATATGAAAGTATTGGTTTCGCACTAGATTTGAGTTGATACACGATGTTATCGCAGTGACATGGAATTTGGTTTTACAGCTAGTGGGACTGTGAAATATATTTATAAGTAACGCAGGCATTTATAGAATACAGAGCTAGTATCACCACATACAAAATTTGTTTTAATATTAGCATGCAATTGACGACAATTAATCAACGCTAGTTAATGTAATGGGTAGTTTGGGGAAAATAGCCCATACCAAAGTTTTTAACCGTATCATGTTTGTATAATAGTTTTTTAGAATATTGCTAAGGATACATTGAAAATTAATCTAAACATTGATGATCCCTCAGTAGAGAATAATTGTTTTAAACAAAACAATATTTATATTAAGAAAAAGTGTTGTAATATTAAGCTAGGTACCTCGATAACCAGTTAGCTTGATAGTTCAAGGCAAGGCAAGGCAAGGCATTTTTATTTATATAGCACATGTATCATGCCAATGGCAACTCAAAGTGCTTTAACAAAAATAAAAATAAAAAAGATATCAAAAAGTAAGAATTAATAATATGCATGAATATATACAGTATACACATAAACCCATAGAACATCTACATACACACAATATACACACACACACACACACACAAACACTCACACACACACAATACAAGTCTAGTTCAGTCGATCACACTGCTCCCACAAATCGACACATTTCCCCACTCCACTTACATGAAAATCTTTGAAAATAAACTTAACCCGTGGTCACACGTGCCATAAAAACACTGCTGTTGAACGACTAGCTCCCATTCATTTTCAATGAAAGTAGGGAATGGGCGACAGGTATAGGCAACTAGGCAACAGATCGCCTGGTCGGCGGGGGAAAAAAATATTTTCTGCAAAAGTTGGGTGACAAGGTGATTTTTCATTAACGACAATCAGAGTGCCATGTGTGACGACATACTTTCAAAGGAATTTGGATCAGACATGTAATATGGCGAAGCTAACTCCAAAATTGCATTTATCTGTAACAAACTAATAAGTCAAGGATTTATGACTCAATATTTAGTAAAACGAGACAGCAAATGAGTTAAGATTCATCTAAAAACACATGTATTTTTGTAACACTTAAATACATCTGTGGCAATACAAATTCTAGCTACAAGATGCATATAGCGTTTACTGGTAGCAACAAACGAGTCAACGCCTCCTTGGCGACTGAATTGCTTGTTCAAATTGCCCAGTCGCCCTCTCTTGTGACCAAAGGGTTATGTTCAGACCGCAAGCAATAAATTGCCAAGATTCCCAAGAAACATCGCTTGAGCACAGCAACAAAAATAGCGAAGTTGCCCATGACGTTAACATTCTAACTTTCGATCCTGGTTTTCTACAGGACTCACAATGGTAAAGTTGAGCAGTGTTGAATATTATGCAAATGAAAATTATGCTAATGAAGGAGCGGTATCGCAGATGGCGGGCAATTAGATTGCTTGTTTTCACTTCTCACAGTTGAAAAATTTGATGACTGTGGAGCTGTTTGATCGTAATCGTAATTTGTTAAAAACAGATTAACTGTAGCGGCCGATTCAAACACAAACCTGTGCGTGAGCGGCGTGGTTTTGGGGCGATTTCATTTAAAATACATGTTAACAGGTTAGGTCATTCAGACTGTACGCGGCTCCTGTCCGGTTTCTGAGTGGTGAACCGCGCAACTCCCGCGCTGCTTTTTTGAAATACAAACAAGTTCTATTTTTCCAAGTGTTTTCAGCGCGGCAAGCGGTCCTTGCGTGGTGTCCATAGATTTTCAATGCAGAGGTCGGGCAGCCGGTTCGCGCAGAACACCGCAGAGACAATTTCTTGTGTGAATGCACAAGCCCACAGGCACTCTCACGGACCGCGCCGCGAACGCACAGTTTGTGTGTGATTCAGGCCTAAGGGCTTCATGTGATATTATAGTTTTTGCAGGAATGGTAAACATTTAATCGTGAGTTTCATTTCAAGAAATCAGTGTTGTAATATTAAGCTAAGTACCTCACAGTCAGCTTGCTAGTTCAGTCAATCACACCTTTCTCGACACCTAGAACTGGGACAGCGGCTCCGCTCTACTTGCATGAAAAAGCAGCGTAAAGCAGCCTTCACAGTAGCATACGTCGGCGGTGAAATGACAGTTCACATAACTTGCACTGTAACCTGTATTAAACCACCTGACACTTAGGAGCCGACAAAATACTTAGTTGTAAAATGGTAAAATATAGTGTGATTTTGCTGACAGAGTATTTCTAAACAACGTTAATGGAGTTTCCTAGCAACGCACTCTACCGTTGGCATTGTCGTATCTGAAACTGTCTGGTGATTTACTTTTTTTTTTTTTATGCACCCTGTCATTCAGACCCCATGTCGTACTTACGGACAAAACATGCTAATGCAAAGGCGCTGTAATAGTTTCTTAGTGCTGCCTGTCCTCCTCAGCAAGTCTCGTCTCCTCATGATGAATCTGGAAACTTTTAATGATGTTCCTTGCAGATGTCTCCTACTCAGTTTCCAGTGGCAGTCACTGATACTAAGCTCTAGTAGTTCTTTCTTTTCTCTCATGACATGTACTTCCAGTGTTCTTTGTTTGAGGTTAATCTCTTGTTTCTGAAGCTCCAGGATTCAGGTATAATAAATCTTTGCTCGTATTGAAAATACTGTATGTGGTGCAGATGTTTGTGTCTCACCAGTTCCAGCCTCGTCATTTCCTCCTTTTCTTTTCTCTTATTTCCATCAAATCCCAATCATCCAAAATGGTCATCATCTTACACTTTAAGATGTTCTGTGCTGGGAAATGATGGAAAGCTCCTGTTGGTCCTTTCAGACTCCACACGACCAGCATTCCTTCAGTTTGGCCTGTGGTACAGATGTTTGTGTCTCACCACTTCCAGCCTTGTCATTTCCTCCTTTTCTCTTATTTCCATCAAATCATCTTACACTTTAAGTTCTTCTGTGTTGGGAAATGATCCTTTCAGACTCCACACGAGCAGCATTCCTTTGGTTTGGCCTGTGAACAGCTTTCTGCTCCTTCATGGTCTTCTCAGCAGCAAGGCAGAGGCTCACTTAGGCGAAAGAGGCTTTTTTACCGCAGGTGGGGCAGAAATTGCCCTGGACAACTCTGTGCTTGGCAGAATAATCGGATGTCTCAGAAAGTTGGAGAGCTGATCAGATGCTCTGTCCTGGAAATCAAAGACTCTTTAAGTGTGTATCATGTGTATGCACGTACACAACATCAGATTGAAAACATCAAGGCCAGTTGACAGACTAGTGTGAAAATGTGATATTTCTTTCAAAGGATTTAAAAGGTGGTTCATACTAGATTAGTTTCAACTTGTAGCCTAACTGAAATCAACGACAAAAGTGGCAGGTATGAGATATGATGCGGTTGGGTAACTATCAATCAGAATGCCGATTTACCAGTGAGATGCCTGTAGAGAAGCATTATCGAATGTTTGAATGCAAACGTCATAGGTAAATTTGCCTTTTTGGTTACTGTGCTCAAGTGATGTTTCTTGGGAGTCTTTGGTGACTCTTGGCAATTTATCGCTTGTGGTCTGAACGTATAGTTACCCTACAGTCAGACTAGCTACAAATCCAAGTGACTCAGGTCGCTGAGGAGGCGTGATTCAGGGCTGTGATTCATTGGTAGCATGTTGCTAACTTAGGTACTTAGTAGAAAATCGTACATCAACACAGGTATTTTCTGGGTATAAAACCAAAACTTTCCGATGTCGTTGGTAACACTGATACATCAATTTCTAAATTATAAAGTCATAAATCCCAAACTTTTTAGTTTGTGGCCAAGTGTGAGATTGTTGTTGTTAACGGCGCCATCTTGCAAGCGGGAGAAATTTTCGTTCAGAGTACCTCGGCTTCACTCGCATTGGCTGTCGCCGAGTCGCATCGCTCCTCATTTGCATATAATAGCCCTGAAGTCTATTGACTTATCGCTGGTCGCTTGCTCTCATTGACAATGAATAGAAACCGGTTGCGTAGCCCTAGTCGCTAGTCTGACTGCGGGGTTAGTCAGGAAGATAAATTATATCATAACTAATATCAGGTTCCTAGCCACTTTGTGTTACAATTCAATTTTGACTTGGCAGTGTGTTAACGCTAAAACATTTGCTAACTCAATTAGCTAGTGGAATTTGCATAAAGTTCACAGTTTGCCCGTCTTGGCATTTTTTGTTAGATGACAAGTACTCCTATTTGAAAGATTCACAAATGACATTCATAGGCTTGCTGTACATTCAGACGGATGTATTTGAAACAG
The DNA here is from genome assembly GCA_027497455.2 of Sardinella longiceps. Taxonomy (NCBI): domain Eukaryota; kingdom Metazoa; phylum Chordata; class Actinopteri; order Clupeiformes; family Clupeidae; genus Sardinella; species Sardinella longiceps. The sequence continues at coordinate 21,001 of JAODXP020008463.1, read as the reverse complement.
GTGACAAGACATGAGAGATCCAGAACTGACTTAATATAGGAAATACATACAAGTAGGGAGGGTATGTCAAAACAAAACCAAATCAATTAGGTTTCGTTTTGACACGTCCTATAATATTAGCTGCCGTTTCGCAAACCCAGTCTGTGTTGCACAAAATTCGCTGTGCGAAGTTCACTGTGGTGGTCATTAATAGCCCTTGGCACTCTAAAACAGTAGGGCTACGTGTTAATTCACTCCAGATAATTCCTTTAAGGGTTATTTCAGTCTGACCAAGAACTATGTGTTACAGTCAATTTTTATACAGTCTACAGTCAACAAATTTAGCTCACATAAAACTGTTTTGTTGGGCCGCTAACTTTGCCATTCTGAAGGGACTGTGCGTAAACTTAGCTAAGATTTCTGTTCATAAGAGTAATGGACTGTATAGTATGTTATTGTCTAGAACTGTGACTAAAACTAAGATTTTAGGTTAGCTGAGTTGATGAATTAATCCCCCAGTATGTTTGTGTCTGCAGATTCATCAGCCTCTGAAGCACATTACATACACACACACACACACACACCTTTCATCTATTTATCTTTTTGAGGAGACTAAACGCAAGAATTTTTACTCCTTTATAGGCTTCAATACTATGATGAGAAGTAATAAAGATATCGTGAATCTTCAACTACAGGCGTGTTCTCCCGAAAAGGACGCTTCAGTGAAGCTTATCTAAATGACTCTGACCTGGAAGCTTCCTGGGATACAGAGTTCCTCCTTGACACAGTTAGGAGGTAGGGATGTGAGTGTGTGTATGTGTGTGTGTGTATGTGTGTGGCAGCTCCAAAAATAGAGGCAGCTCCAAACCCCCGTCCCTCCGTCCTCTCCTCTCCGAGGTGAGTGGCTCAGCAGGGGTCTGATACTCTCTCATGTCAGCTCCACAGTCACTCAGTCCCGCAGTCAACTCTGCCAGAACTTTCTCTCTCAAACTCACACACACTTCCTCTCTTACTCCGCACATATTCACCCACACACGTCCAACACACACACTTCAAAGAACTCGGCACACACACTTACTTCCTCTCTTACTCTGTACTTATTCACCTACACATGTTCAACACACACACACACTTTAAATAACTAAGCACACACAATCTACCTCTCTTACTCCACAGATATTCACCCACACATGTCCAACGCAGACACACACACACACACACACACACACACACACACACACACACACAGGGAGAGCTTAATTTCAGAGCTTTGTGTCACAAGGGAATGGCCCTCTGAATCATCTCTGTGATCTTTTAAACCTTCCACTGGCCAGGATTAAAACACATCAAAAAGAGGAGGAAGGAGAAGTTAAACTGATCTGGAAGAGAGATTGAGATTTTTGCGCCTCTAGAGAAAAACCCTCTGAATTAAACCGGCCAAGTAAAAGGGCAGCCAAGACACGACACGCGCAACAATAGAGAATAAGAATATTATTCACCATAATGAAGTCAAGAGAATAAGAATATTCTCCATAATGAAGTCAAGAGAGAGGTGTGTGTGTGTGTGAAGTTGATTGGGGCCAGCATGGAGTGAGGAGACGGAGGAAGGAGAAGATGTACAATGAGGCGTGTGTGTGTGTGTGTGAAGGTGAGGCAGAAGATGTACAATGAGAGGTGTGTGTGTGTGTGTGTGTGAAGGTGAGGCAGAAGATGTACAATGAGAGGTGTGTGTGTGTGTGTGAAGGTGAGGCAGAAGATGTACAATGAGGAGTGTGTGTGTGTGAAGGTGAGGCAGAAGATGTACAATGAGGAGTGTGTGTGTGTGTGTGTGAAGGTGAGGCAGAAGATGTACAATGAGAGGTGTGTGTGTGTGTGTGTAGATAGAGACCAGACGGACAGAAAGCAGATAGACAGTCAAAGATGTGTATATGTGTGTGTGTGAGGCTTAGTTTACACTTCCCCGGGTCTTCAAGAAACCGGGTATATTCCCCTCCCCCGAGTAAGAAAACAATCGCATTTACACAAACATCAAAAACGACTAAGAAAGGCGGTGACAATTAACCACCACGTCACAGTTTTATCAAAGATCTTTCAAGGGAGCAACATCGTAGCAGATGGCCACAAACGTGAAGTGTTTCGGTCTGCATTAGCAGCAGTGTCACATAAGAAATTATAGAATGATATAATGTATGTGTGCCATAATATTGTCTGTGATCATTAATGAAACCAACAAATGACAATTCAATCGCTCCTCTGCAAAACAATGTTGTATGAACCAAGTGTGCTTTTTAGCTTTAGACAGAGAGGGTTTGTTTGGCAGTTACCATGACGATATATGCTAACTATAAACTAGTCTTTTTGGACTTTGCTCAAACCTCACATACTGCTGTAAACTATGTTCACGTTTGCTCTGTCCACTTAAAATGAACTCAGTAATGTTACCCGCAAGATGTCAATAAATTAAATCTCAAATATAAATGTAAAACATTACGTTAGCTAGATCGCTAGCGTTAGCTCGCTAACAACTTGAAATTTTAGGCTATTTTCTGCCTGGCAGCTTCATCTGATAGAAATACCAACAGTAACAGTTTACAACATTAGTCTTGAAATCATGTTAAACACTTACAGAATATGAGAGATACATGCCAAAAAAAACATGATGACTCCAAAAAGACGATTTATTGGTAAAAATCCTGACATCATTCAAAACCAGGTGGTGCCCCTTATGAAAATAGAACCACTATGCGCGAACGTAGGTGCTTCTCGTTTGCTCCAACTGTCTTTGGTGCTAGAGCTCCAGTTATGGGTAGTTAAACAAATATCTGAAGACGGGGTTCTCCGACATCTCCACCTTGCCCGGAGTTTGTGAGATTCTCCGTCTTCACCTTCGGGTAAGTGTAACAGAGATGTGCAACCTACAAGTGCGTCTTTGTGGTTAACAGAGAAGTGTAAACGGGGTCTGAAGGTGAGGCAGTTGATGTACTCTGAAGCATCTTCAAGCTTCAAGTCATGGGGATGAAGACCAGACGGACAGAACAATCAATATGTCCGTGTGTGCATGCCATCCAATAGGCTACAGTTCACCCCCACGCTCGCCCTAAAAACACACTAAAGAAAAAAAGAGAGAGAGAATTTTAATAGATGTTCTTTAGCAACAGGTGGAAATAAGTTATAGTCTAGCGCTAATAGTATTTCGCAAGATGTTCACACATGTCTGTCAATCTCAAGAAAGGACCAGAAGTGATAGTATCATCTACCTGGAATAAATCTCCTGGTGACAAAACTGTGTCGCCATTTACTTCCAGGGTCACCGAGATAGGCAGGCGGTGAATGAAGTCGTCAACAGTACCCCGCCATGCCTCTCTCTCGGGACCCTGATGTCACAGCCTGAACGCAGCAGTAGAGTAAAATATTCCTCTTCGTCCTGCACCTCCTCCACGATGCACACTGCAGCAGGAGTGTGAAATACTCCTCTTTCTCCTGCACCTCCTCCACGATGCACACTGTCGCTTGTGATGCTGCTGTGGTGTTCTGCGAGTACACAATGACACAGTCATGATTACAACATATATTAAGAATATGTAATTTCATATTGGTGAAATGAATTATCGCCTAATATGCTAAACTCCTGTATCGGTATCATTAGACTATCAGAACTTGAAACGTTGTGTGTGTGTATGTGTGTGTGGGTGAGGCAGTAGATGTACTCTAAAGCATCTTAAAGCTCATAAAGTCATGGGGATGAAGACCAGACGGACAGAAAGCAGACAGACAGATAGACAGTCAAAGAGGTGGGTGTGTGTGTGTGTGTGAAGGTGAGGCAGAAGATGACTTTTGTACTCTGAAGCATCTTGAAGCTCATAAAATCATGGGGATAGAGACCAGACGGACAGAATGGAGAGAGACAGACAGACAAAGAGGTGTGTGTGTGTGTGTGTGTGTGTGTGTGTGTGTGTGTGTGTGTGTGTGTGTGTGTGTGTGTGTGTGTGTGTGAAGATGTACTCTGAAGCATCTTGAAGCTCGAAGTTATGGAGATAGAGACCAGACGGACAGAATGGAGAGAGACAGACAGACAAAGAGGTGTGTGTGTGTGTGTGTGTGTGTGTGTGTGTGTGTGTGTGTGTGTGAAGATGTACTCTGAAGCATCTTGAAGCTCGAAGTCATGGAGATAGAGACCAGACGGACAGAATGGAGAGAGACAGACAGACAGACAGAGAGAACGGGACAGGAAAGGAAGAAAGAGACGTTATTTGGCACAAACAGAGAGAAGGAGAAAAACCGAGTAGACAGGACCGACGCGTCTTTGATATCGGGGAGAGAGAGAATAAAACAAAGAGAGAGGAGAGGAGAAGACAGGCTTTGATATGTGATGCCAGTAATCCCGTCTTTTCCTAAAGCCCCTGTGTATCCCTCCAGACGTGTGTGTGTGTGTGTGTGTGTGTGTGTGTGTGTTAAAGCCCCTTGTGTATCCCTCCAACCGCCACGGGTCACCTCTGGTTAACCTTTCACTCGTGTTGCCACGACAACTGAAGTAACTGGTATTAACCTGGCTTACCCTTCGCCAACATTGTTTTTCTAGATCCTTTGTCTTTCCCAACGGGATGTGTGTGTACGTGTACACGTGTGTGTGTGTGTGTGTGTGTGTGTGTGTGTACGTGTGTGTGTGTGTGTGTGTGTGTGTGTGTGTGTGTGTTTTTAAACACATGAGTATTGTCAGGTAGGCCATCCCTGTAGCGGAGTTTGCTGTTCACCAATGAAAACCCAGCTAGCTTAACTGACAGCAGCTGGCAGACAGCTAGATTATCAAGTCAATTACACACACACACACACACACACACACACACATACACACCAGCTGGGCATCACTGGTCACCGTGGTTACTGGGGGCAACTTGAGCCTCTGGGACAGGATTTGTGTCTGCATGAAGTTGCAGAGATGATAGGAGACGTGATTATTATAGGATGTGCTGTAATCGTGTGTGTTGTCAAGGATCAAACTGGTTATTGGATTTGTGTGTGAAGTAGAAGATAGCACAAGTTCAGTCACTTCACAGGAAAAAATAAAGCTGGCTGTTGTGTGTGTGTGTGTGTGTGTGAGCGTGCGCACTAAGTTGAAGTGAGATTCAAGCTGTCCCGTCATCCCAGCATGAGAGTCTTGGAGAGTGTGTGTGGTTGTGCTTAACCTCTCCAACTAAGATTATCAACACTTAACTTCCCTGAACCTGTCAGATTATAAAACAAACACACACACACACACACACACACACATACATTTAACCTTCTCCACCGAGTCAGACTATCTGACCCCTTTCCCACAGAGTGCCAGATCCCACTTCACCCTCAGGCCCATCACACACACACACACAGGCCCTATTAGTGTTTGTATCCGAGAGAGAGACACACACACTCAGGCCCTATTAGTGTGTGTATCTGAGAGAGAGAGACACACACACACTCAGGCCCTATTAGTGTGTGTATCTGATGTATCTGAGAGAGAGAGAGACACACACACACATACTCGGGCCCTATTAGTGTGTGTGTGTGTGTGTGTATCTGAGAGAGAGAGGGAAAGAGAAGAAAAAGAGCGGGAGAGAGAGAGATGACCAGAGCACTCAGGGTCATTAATTACTCATTAATCTCCAGTGCCCTCCATGATGGCAGAGAGCCCTCTCCCCCCCACCTCCCTCCCCTCCCTGCCACACCCTCTCCCTCCTCCCCACCAGCCACTCCCACTCCCCCCCTCCCCCCCTGTCCGCACACCCCCTCCCTCTCCTCCACCTCCTCCCTCCCTCTTTGCGGCTCCCCCTCTCCTCTACCCAGACCACTCTCTCCTCACCCCACACATCCCACTCCCCTCCCCCTGTCCGCACACCTCCCTCTCTCCACACCTCCCTTTTCCTCCCCCTGTCCGCACACCTCCCTCTCTCCTCGCCCTCTGCCTCCCCCTCTCCTCTCCTCACCCCACGCACCCACTCTCACTCTCCCGCTCCACACCTCCTTCCTCTGTCCCTCTGCTGCCCTC
>JAODXP020008463.1:0-10000 GCA_027497455.2 Sardinella longiceps | reverse complement strand
GTATGTACAATTGCAGACTATACAGACAAGGAAAAAAGCCTGTTTTCACACATAGGTTACACAACGGAAAAGGATTGTTATCACTGTAGGCCTAATCCAAAGGCTAAAAAAGATATGCACGGTGATCAGTCATAAAGGGAGAAATTTTAATTGCAGTGGGGCAAAGGATTAAGCTAATTGATAATGCAAAATATATAATATGCAATTTGAACGGCTCCAAAAAGGAATGTTCTGACCAGATATAGAAAGCGCAGGAAATGCAGATAGCCCATGTCCGATATAAAAGTTCCAGACCACCTGCCTGTCTTAGTAGGTATAATAGACTAAAGTCGTTGTCTTTGTAGATATAATAGGCCTTTATCACGGAACAATTGAAGACCGGAAGTAGGGATAACGCTCTTCCTGTCGATTATTTACAGCGGTGGATAATGATAAATACATTAGTTTAGAAATATACTATTAGAGATCGGTGGATATATATTATAGACTGGTGGATATATATCGCATGGCCAATCATCTCGATAACTTCCCTCAAGTCACCTATGACGACGTGAATGAATACTATCAAGAGCAAACGTCTAAACAGAGGAAGGGATAAATGATGTGAGTTGGCCTATGTCAGTCAAGGTTTCACTGCAAGCTGCAACGTTAGCCTTCATGTTACATCTGTATGTGAGAAATAAAATCTATCTTGAATCTTACACCTTGAAGTTATTTTGGGAGAGGTAGCATACATTGTTGATACCATAGATGAAAGTGTTTGAATTACGTTGACAGTGTTGCTTGGATATATTGACAGCTAACGTTAGCTTGTGTCAGATAAGATAACTAACATTAGCTAAGTGTGGTAACGTTATCTATATGCCACACAGAATGCAAAATAGTATCGCAAATTATTTATATAGTCACTGGTAGGAATACACAGGCCTTTTAGGTTAGTAATTGGGTCTGACTTTACCAAACAAGTGTCAAACAAACGTTAGGTATAGCTGTTGACACTGCCTAAAGTCACGTTAAATATCAGGCAAAGTTGCTCCATTTAAGCTCCAGGCTATCGAAGAAAGGGGAAGAGGGAGGGGGAAACTTGGCTCGGTGGCCGTCATAAGCTACCAATGTTAATGTATTTTGCTGTATGGTGTGATAATCGTTCCCTTTTACTGCAGTGTTATATAGTTAATTTGGAAGTGACAGTTCGGGTGGACTGTTAATGCTGTAGTCGGGGAAAAAATTGTCTTCCCTGCACAGTGCTAGGAAGCTAACTCTGAGCTCAGCAGGTTGATATTATGAACGATGACATAAGGCTACTCGTGTTTGGCAGTCTTTTCGCCAACTGCCTGACTTTCTGACAATTTTTCATGAATGGGACTGCATGCCTTTTTTTCTGCAGTGTCAGATAGTTCATTTGGAAGTGACAGTTCAGGCGAGTTCAAGGAGCCTGTCCTGCAGGTTAACCTATCGCTACAGTGCTAGGAAGCTAAATCTGAGCTAAATAAGACGGTTTTGGTAGTCTTTTCAGCAGTGCGACTGTCTGCCTTTTTGAACACATTAAGCAGAGAGTCCGATGTTGTAATTAATACAGATGTCCTGATGCAGAACAACTCAGTATGATACATTATGCAACCAACTGCGGGCGAAGTGCTGGCTGTCAATTGTTTTTATTGCTGCTAGAAACTAACAGAAGTTTGTTATCCCTACTTCCCGCTTCACCGAGTTCTAGAACCAGGAAATGTGATAAAGGCCTATAGACTAAGTGACTAAGAGTGACCCAGCTTTTTCTTCAAGAATTTTGTCTTTTTGTAATCAACCACAAAAGACCTGACAACACTAAACCAAGACAAAGAAACACACACACACACACATACGGCAGGGTCGGGATCTGCAGGTCAGTGTTTTTGAGAGAGTGTTTAGAGGAAAGCCTCCGAGAGAGAAGAGAGACACGCTGCAGAATCTGTCGACTTTGCTTTTTCTCCGCGGCGTCCGCTTCAGCCATCAGCACTTTTATTCCCTGTTACACACGCTGATAAATGTTGGCTGGGTGGAAAACAAGCTTTCACTTGCTGAAGCACGGCCAATACCTGCCCCTCAACTCTCACTTTCACACACACATTCTACAACTCATTTTACCACCTACTGTACACTCACAGAAATACACATACTACATGAATGCAGATTGCTTTTGAATAAAAAAAAAAGTATTTTTAGTATTATTTTACAACTACAACATACAACATACTGAAGACAGAGCAGAGCAGGGAACTGGCAAGTAGCACTAAGTGAATGGGGCATAACAACTTACTTTCAGTTTCATTTCATTGTGCACCATTCAGTCAGCATTGGTAATCGGTTTGTTATTCGGTCTATGTAGCATCAAATTGTCCTGTTCTTCTTCTTAAAGACAGTATTCAGGTACCTGGAACAACAGTGCTATTGACTGATTCACACCAGTGGCGTTTTCAAAATGGCATAACGTTACAAAACGTTTCATACGTCACCCATAGGGATGAATGGGAACTGTTGCGTTACGTTACGACGTTACGCTGAATCCGCCACAGATATCTCCTTTAAGTAGAGATCTCTGTTGAAGTCTCTTAAAAGTGATTGATGAAGTGGTCCTGAATAAACAGTCTCTTAAATAAGGAAGTGTAAATCTGCCCAGGCTGGGTGAGGGCGGGGAAGGAGACAGACAGACTCCATATGGCCGTCCCATCTGACAAGAGATGAGTGTGTTTATCATCCTGAGCACTCCGCAGACGATGAGTGTGTGTGTGTGTGTGAAACTGAGCACTCCGCAGACGATGGCAGCCATGATACACATCATCATAATAATCATAATAATACATCATCATCATATCACCATAATCGTAATCTCTGCCACTCGGCATTGGACGTCACTGTAACTGTTGCCATGCCAACTATTTTATAGTTTCTATGATATTAGGACACTCTGCATTTCCGGTCGGTGAATCTTAAACAGCAGGGCTGGCTCGACACGCAGAGAAAATTAAAATGTAATTTCGTCTTTCTTGTGCGCACTGATACACACACACACACACACACACACACACACACACACAGGACTTCTCAGCCTCCAGTATAGTTCATGTTCTAGTTAGCAGGACCGACCTGGGTTTATTTTGTGTATGTGTGTGTGTGTGAATGAGGGAGAAACAGAGACAGAAGTGAGTTTTAATTCAACAGTTCAATGGAAAAAAATAAATCAATTTGTAGTCCAGGTGTCAAATTTAGCACAGATTCTATCGCCATGCTGTTCTCCCATGATGCACTTTGATGATTACCCATGATGCACTGCATGTGTGTGTACTCTGTGATTACCCATGATGCACTGCATGTGTGTTTACTCTGTGATGATTACCCATGATGCACTGCATGTGTGTGTACTCTGATGATGAGTAGACACCATATGGAGCCCACAGGGAGAGAGACACAACAAGCCGGTGAGGGATGGAGAGAGGAGGGGATGCCGAGATGAAAGAGTGAAAGCAGACAGGTAAAGGAGTGCAGGGGATACTGAGGAGTGGGAGATGGGGAGAGAGAGAGAGATGGAGTGAAGAAAAGAGTGAAAAGAAAAGAGTCTAGGGCATTTTGTGAGCCTGGATATGAAGGCCTAACCTGTAGAACTGATGGAAAAGGATTGTATTAAATGAAAGCACAGATGTCAACTGACACAACCATACACACACACACACACACACACACACACACACAAATTTGATTCCATCTCAATATATCAGGCAATACAGCATTTTTTAATCTGCAGAGCTTTACCTAAAATTAACTTGAATACATTTATTCAAATTTATTTGCAAACCAAAGAATACTGTAAGACCCTGGCATAATCATTTCTGTCTGTTAGATGTACATTGACTGACAAGCTGATATATTCAGTTCAAGTTTCATTTACGAATCCCCAGTTCCTGACAGTGTAGTTGCCTGCCACACGGTCCACTCTTGAGGCAGCCGTGAGCACACACACACGTAAGTACACACACATTTGATTCCAAATTGGTTACACTCACTCAACCCTCAGCCTGAAGAGAGTTGCAAGCCCACACACTCACACAGAACAACTTGTGGACAGACTGTGCCCCCCTGGTGCGGTGGTGTGTGTGTGTGTGTGGTGTGGTGGTGGTGGTGGTGTGTGTGTGTGTGTGTGTGTGTGTGTGTCTAATTAGCTTGTTGTGATGACGGGTGAGAATGCGGGGGTGGCAAAGTTGTCGTGGTATTACAGAGCAGAGGCAAAATAGAAATGTCACAGCAAATAGCCTCTGCCAAGAACACACACACACACACACACACACACACACACACACACACACACACTGGCGCTGTCTCTCCCTCCGCAGCCCTTCTGTGGAGAAGAGATGAAATACCACCCTGAGCGACAGAAGAACCGAGCGACCCGCCATATTACAGAACCCCACTCTGCAGCACACGCAGAACATCATCATATCAAACATATTCTATTAGGACTACACACATCACAAGTGTGTGTGTGTAGAGAGAGAGAGAGAGAGAGAGAGTGAGAAGTACAGCCATATTACAGAACCCCACTCAGCACCACACGCAGAACATCATCATATCAAACATATTCTATTAGGACTACACACATCACAAGTGTGTGTGTGTGTGTGTGTGTATGAGATAGAGAGAGAGAGATGAACACATATCCATCTCAAACATTCTATTAGAGCTACACACCACATCTTCACTCAGGCTTTGTAGAAGGGAGCTCAAATCTCCTTAGAGGAATTGTGTGTGTGTGTGTGTGTGTGTGAGAGAGAGAGAGAGAGAGGCATTGTAGAAGGGAGCTCAGAGGAACTGTGTGTGGGTATGTGTGTGTCAGAGAACATCTTCATCTCAAATATATTCTATTAGGGTGTGTGTGTGCTGTGTGACTGAGTGTATCATTCTAATAGGGAACATGAATCCCCTGTGAGGAAGTGTGTGTGTGTTCTGTAAGTGTACCCTTCTAAAAGAGACAGCCTAACAAGCAAGGAGTGTGTGTGTGTGTGTGTGTGTGTGTGTGTGTACAGCCTAACAAGCAGGGAGTGTGTGTGTGGTGTGTGTTGTGTGTGTCAGCTTCACATTCTAAATGCAAAAACATGAAGCATCATGGGACTTGTGTTTCAGTGCAGCAATTTTTACAGCTCATAAGACCATGAAACGCACGTGTGTGTATGCGCACGCACGCACGCAGCATTTTTCAGTGTAGAATGAGATCATGAAACGGGTTTGTACAATATGTTCACAGTGCAGACCGAGACCAATAAATGTGTGTGTGAATGCGTACATCATTTTTGTCATTGTAGAATGAGGCCAAGAAATGTGTGTGAGTGTGTGACATTTTTCACAATGCAGAATAAGACCATGACACTTCTCTTGAGACCTGTGCGCAAAGGATACCTGTGTGTGTGTGTTGATGCCGAAGACATGATTGCTTTGCATCTTGTAAGCTCAGCAGTAGAACACACACACACACACACACACACGAGAGAGAGAGAGAGAGAAGGCCCCAGGACAGGCTTACCACAGAGAACACAAAACATCAAATAATAAAAAAGAGAAAGAGAGAGTGTGTGTGTGTGTGTGTGTGTGTGTGTGTGTTATCTCTGTGACCTGTGATAGGAATCTGCCTCTCCCATTAGAGATGGCAAGCTAAGCTAAGAGACAAGAGAATGGATGCCACCTCACGGCTCTCAGCTCAACATTCTCAACTATGAGATTAGATTAGATTACCATCCAAGCCATCATTGTCCAAATGAACACTGGAGGTTGTTAGGAATATTTTAAAGGAGATTACCGGAGTGAATTCAAACATAGCCCTGTTGAAAGAGCTTGCTAAATGCGCTAGTTAGCGAGTGGAACAAAACAATTTGGTACAGCACAAACCGAACGCGAACGCAGAAGCGAACAGGCACTTTACACTGAATCAATGGGACCTGACTGTTGGAAACCGAAAGTAAGATCTGAGGTTACATTTACTCAATGTAAAGTGTTTAGCGTTCGCGTTAGGTCTGTGCTGTTCGAAAATCTTTAATTTCTTGCGAAATATATTGCTGATAGAAGGCTCGTGCAGCAGGACTATGCTTAAACTTACTCCGGCATATTGCTTTAAAAAGGGGTCAGTTACCTTGGCATAGGCTCAAGTACAGACTCTTACCTCGGTAGCTTGCCCTCAGAGCAGCCTTTTAAAAATGTACAAGACCACAGGGAATTTATTTTCTGATTGTTACAAATTGACTGCCAGAGAGATCAACTCACTGTATGTCATCCTTGCCTGTGAAGGCCTGTAGTTGTAGACTATATGTCATCCTTGCCTGTGAAGGCCTGTAGTTGTAGACTATATGTCATCCTTGCCTGTGAAGGCCTGTAGTTGTTGACTATATGTCATCCTTGCCTGTGAAGGCCTGTAGTTGTTGACTATATGTCATCCTTGCCTGTGAAAGCCTGTAGTTGTTGTAGTTGTGACTATATGTCATCCTTGTCTGTGAAAGCCTGTAGTTGGTAGACTATATGTCATCCTTGTCTGTGAAAGCCTGTAGTTGTTGTAGTTATATGACTATATGTCATCCTTGTCTGTGGAAGCCTGTAGTTGTTGTAGTTATAGACTATATGTCATCCTTGCTTATGAAGGCCTGTAGTTGTTGTAGTTGTAGACTATATGTCATCCTTGTCTGTGAAGGCCTGTAGTTGTAGACTATATGTCATCCTTGCTTATGTAGTGGTAGACTATATGTCATCCTTGCCTGTGAAAGCCTGTAGTTGTAGACTATATGTCATCCTTGCTTGTCTGTGAAAGCCTGTAGTGTGTAGACTATATGTCATCCTTGCTTATGTAGTGGTAGACTATATGTCATCCTTGCCTGTGAAAGCCTGTAGTTGTTGTAGTTGTAGTTGCAGAGAGTTGGTGGATACACACACACTACACACACTGCTATGAGAGATTCTGTGTGTGTAGTGAGGCAGCATATACTGTACACACACAGACACACAGTTACACTCCCAGAGGGTTGTGTGTGTGTGTGTGTGGAGAGGCAATACATACACTCTCTGAGTAGTTTCATGTGTGTGTGTGTGTGTGTGTGTGTGTGTGTGTGTGTGTGTGTGTGGAGAGGCAAACATACACTCTCTGTATGTTTTGTTTGTGTGTGTGTGTGTGTGTGTGTGTGTGTGTGTGTGTGTGTGTGTGTGTGTGTGTGTGTGTGTGTGTCTGAGAGAGGCTGGGGAAATGGAACTAAGTGTCTCCCACATGTTCTACTTTTCCCATTTGGCAGAAACACACTTCTGCTGCACAACACACACACACACACACACACACACACACACACACACACACACATTCCTCTGCAGCACAACTTTTTTTCCCTCGTTTGACTCCCGCTAACAACCTTCTGCCTCACACACACACACACACACACACACACACACACACACACACACACACACACACACACACACACAACTTTCTGCCTAACACACTCTCACTAAATTGTCACACATACACTCACACACAACCTCCTGGCTGATCTGAAAAAAAAAGAAAAGGAAATCTCTAACGACCCACACATATTGTCCTGGCGCTCAGCCCAGCACTCAGACACAACATACTCACAGAGGCAACACACACACACACACATTCTCACAACCAACATACACACTGCAATCATTTTACACACACACACACACACACACAACACAGCAGTCAGAATTGTTTCCTCCTCATCTAAAAGTCTTTTCCTCATGTCTCGGAGTCGGGCGCCCAGCAGTCGTCCGCCGTGTGTGTGTCTGTGTGTGCATGTGTGTGTGTGTGTGACTGGAGCCCCCACGCTTGTCTAGCTGAAGAAGTGTTGGTTCATGGTGTTCGTGGGATGTGGCATCATGCATGAAATTGCAAATAGAATTTAATTTGCTCCTTGTCCACTCAAGTGTCTACTCATGATTCACACCGAAAAAGAATGATGGTCATGGCAGTTTTACACACACACACACACACACACACACACACACACACACACACACACAAACACACACAGCCAAGGTCAGCTTGGGGTGTGTGCTCTAGTAGTGCTTTTTATAATGTTACGTGTGTTATGCTTGACTTACTGAACTTCCTTATTGGACTTTGCCCTTGTCTTCAAAACGCATGTGTCTTTACAGTGAGGTCCTGATGTACAGTATCTTATCTATGTTTGCCATAATGCAGGCCTCATCTCCAATAGTGTGTGTGTGTGTGTGTGTGTGTGTGTGTGTGTGTGTGTGTGTGTGTGTGGTTGATACGACCTTCCAACCCCACAGATCTGATTATAAAGCAGTTCTACTCTCACTCATCTTATGGGTGATTTACACTGTAGTTCGGGCGCAACTGTAACTGAACCTATAAGCACAACAGTGACCTCTACTGATCAGGAGAATAATGGCAAAGTGGCGCTTCTGTTGAATTTGGTCGAGCTCAAGTATATAAGGTTGGAGCGCATCAATGATGTCATCAATTACTTACTGTCTGACAGACAGTATATGTAGAGTTTTAGAATGCCAGTAAAGAGTGTGTCTGGGAGTCCTGTTCGTATACACACACACACACACACACACACACACACACACACACACACATTGTTCATGTCAGCAGCTGGGTGGCACTTTTATCAAAAGCCTAGAAAGTCAAGGCCTCTAGCAGGCACAGTTAGACTTGGAGCTGGAGTAGACACTGGAGTCTGAGGCCCTGGTTGCACCTACATGGATATCGATAAAAAATCAAGTATTTATGCAGGGCACATATTATGGTCTCTCAATGTTTGTGTGTGTGTACACACACATTTTTGCATTTTTGGGGTGTGTAATTTGTCATTATAGTATGGAAATTGGGAGTTATAAGGTGACGCTTGATATCTTTGCACCTCTCCAGCAGTGGTTTGTCTCAAGTCTAGAAGTCTATATTTACCAGTCTTATCAGCTCGTCTTCTTTTCCATTATTATTTGTACACAAGTCTCAGTGAATATTTAGAAAAACTTCCACAGCCTTTTCTAACTTGTTGAACTCTGGGGATTCATTTCAATAATCAACAATAATAGGTAGGAGACTGGAGACTGACACCTCACTCACACACACACACACACACACACACACACACACAGTCATATTCACCTCTCTCTCACACACACACATACACACACACGCACACACAGAGTGGGGTCTTGAGTGTTTCATCTCAGCATTGGCAACTCAAGGACATCCGCACAAAGATACTCTCAGACACACACACACACACACAGGGACTGAAGATGTGTTTCATCTCTGTCTCAGCGACTCAAGGACACACACACACACACACAGCCAGCGGCTGCTCTATGTCTCTCGTCACAGATGGCTTGCATACACTCACACACTTAAAGAGTGAGCGACGGGAAGAGTTAGCCAACAGCCATTTTGTGTGTGTGTGTGTGTGTGTGTGTGTGTCTTCACAGATGGCTTCTCTTTGCTCAAGAGTGTCCCTGTCACACAGGCCCATTGAGACGTGGCCATGGACCATCACACCCCCCCCCACCCACACACACACACACACACACACACACACACCACCCCTTTCCCACACACATAGGCACACACACACCTCTACTACACAGGGAAGGCCTAGCTTAGAGCTCACACACACTTCCTCCCTCTCTCTGAGACACACTTTCTCTCTCTCTCTCTCTCTCTCTCTCTCTCTCTCTCTCTCTCTCTCACACACACACACACACACACACACTGATCTTGCTCACTACCCCATCCCAGTCCACACCTCCAGCTGCCTCTAGAGAGAGAGAGAGAACAGACAAGTAGAGAAAGAAAGAGATGAAGGACATGCCTCTCTTCCAGGAGCTGTGAGAGATGGAGAGAGAGAGAGAGAGAGAGAGAGAAATGGAGAGAGCCACTGTAAAGAGAGAGATGGAGAGAGAGAGAGAGAGATATACAGTAGAGAGAAATGGAGAGAGCCACTGT
>JAODXP020008461.1:97500-107500 GCA_027497455.2 Sardinella longiceps | reverse complement strand
GAGAGGAGCGCTGAAGGTTGTTTGGAGAGCCAAGAGGAGCACTTCTCCAAAGGTCATCTCTCTATCTCTCTATCCCTCCAAAGGTCATCTCTCTCTTTCCATCTCTACCTATCCAAAGGTCATCCCTCCATCTCTCTCTACCTCCCCTCACCTTTCTGCTCTCCTCTGCCTACCAGACTTCGCTTTGATCCCTCGCTCCATGCCCAGGAGGAGGAGGAGGAGGAGGAAGAGGGCGTACTGCTCCTGTCTGTCTCCCCTGTTGGCTTCCTGGGGCCTCCTGCTGCAGACGTGACCACACACACTAACAGCCCAGACTAGATATCAGCCCAGACTACTCATAGCCACACACACTAATCTTAGCCCAGACTAGATATTAGCCCAGACTACTCATAGCCACACACACTAATCTTAGCCCAGACTAGATATTAGCCCAGACTACTCATAGCCACACACACTAATCTTAGCCCAGACTAGATATTAGCCCAGGCTACTCATAGCCACACACACTAATCTTAGCCCAGACTAGATATCAGCCCAGACTACTCATAGCCACACACACTAACAGCCCAGACTAGATATCAGCCCAGACACTCATAGCCACACACACTAACAGCCCAGACTAGATATCAGCCCAGACACTCATAGCCACACACACTAACAGCCCAGACTAGATATCAGCCCAGACTACTCATAGCCACACACACTAATCTTAGCCCAGACTAGATATTAGCCCAGACTACTCATAGCCACACACACTAATCTTAGCCCAGACTAGATATTAGCCCAGACTACTCATAGCCACACACACTAATCTTAGCCCAGACTACTCATAGCCACACACACTCATAGTTACTAGATATCAGCCCAGACTACTCATAGCCACACACACTAACAGCCCAGACTAGATATTAGCCCAGACACTCATAGCCACAGACACTAACAAATCGGTTTTATAGAGGAGTTGCAGCGGTTAATTTAACATGTCAAATCGCAGTTTCTGAGTTTTAGAACGTCCAGGTTTTTAGAACGTCGCAGCCCGTCTCGTCGCGGATCTTTGGTCTGTAGGCACCTTAACAACTAGATATTAGCCCAGACACTCATAGCCACATAGACACGTAGCCCAGACTACTCATATTAGCCACATAGACACATAGCCTATAGACTCATAGCCCAGACTACTCATATTAGCCACATAGACTATACTAATAGCCACATAGACTATACTACATACTAATCCTAGCCTAGGCTACTCATTTTAGCACAGACTACTCATTTTAGCCTACACTACTCATTTAGGCTACTAATCCTAGCCTAGACTATTTCACATCATCTACTCCACAGGCTATCCCATGCAGTCTAGGCTACTCTATATCAGCAGTGAAAAATGAAAGGCCTGATTGTGCATAAAAGCTCTTGATGAGCTCTTTCCACTGAACAAATCATAGAAGTAAAATATTAATACATTTAGATAATTATTAAACAAAACCAAAGGTCTTGAACACACAGCAGTTAGGGCCAGATGGCCTGACTGCATTTTTACTAAAATAAATATTATTATTATTCAGTATTGTGTGCGTCCATCTGTGTGTTTCACAGTCCATCTGTGCAAATACATGTGTATTAGATAGGTGAAAATCACTACAGAAAGCAGCAGAAGAACATTCTAGCACCACATGGAACACAACTTTTACCATGCAAGTTGCTACTACTGTATGTTGGTCTGTTTTGTCTGTTTTGTCTGTTTTGGCGGTTCAGTAAAGTTTGTGAAATCTCACTTTAGGCTCTCAGCCACCGATCTGCTCTTCTCAAGCAGGGTTGTGTTTCCCGTACCACTATGAGTGTTAGCATTCTAGCACCACTGTACCATGTTAGCTGGAACCGCATGGCCGCTCATAGATGGCTGATTCCAAACATCAACCACCAACATTGACCAAAGATCAAGGAATACATTACAGTTAGCCTGGGTTTCCGTTCGGATATGACGTATTCCCTCGCATGGCTCTCACAGATAATATATATAATAACAGATCTCTGGCAAATTCTGATCTATTTTGACATCGTAGTGGCAATAAATCCTCAAGATCATGGATGCTAAGGTCATGTACCAATTTTGTGAATGTAATTCAAAAGTGGGGACGAAAATAACAAACGCGTTCCTATCCTGTAGGACTACAAAAGTTTGAGACATCGCTCTAAACTGTGTGCTGATTGGCTAAACCGTAGAGTAACCGAGGGAAAGGCAGCTAGGGGGGTTTGGTCCAGACTACGTGCGGAGATAAAATGTTTAGCGGAGGTACGTAGGATGGCATCGCCAGGCTACAGTACAGTAGGTACTAAAGTTTGTTTGTCCTTCTACCAGATGTTTCCAGATGCTTCAGAGAAGAGTTCAGCATTGCACATTGTGTCTGCTCTGCTTATTCCATACGGTACATTATTTCTGGAACTGAACGTCAACCGATTAATAAGGACAAGGACCCAATAAATAACTAAATTATCTAATCTAATCTTCTAAATTAGGCAACAAATTATCACCACCTGGGCACGTCATCCCAATCCAAATCCATCCTCTGTACCAAAAGACGGGAAGGCAGAGACACACACACACACACACACACACACACACACACACACCAGACCCGGCGCCAGACGCAAATTGAGGGGGGCACCAATTTTTTTTACAAAATCTGTGATAGTATATGTCAAGGAGGTGTCTAGGAAAAACGGAGATACTCTTTTCTCACATTCGCATAGGAGAGTTCGTTTGGGTTTGGGGTTGAAGGTAGAGGACATCATGCGTGCATTAATTAAGTCTACGCGCTTGTTGCACTCTACTTTTGCATTAGCCTACCATTTAATGCCCTTGTTTTGAAATGCCAAGATTTCGCACAACCCAGGAAATATTGATTGTGATATTGTAGGCTTGGATTCACAATATTATGAATTAATATATGAATGTATGCTTATTTCGAAGGAATTAGCCTACTGGCCTGGTTTAGACTTCACCAACTTATCAGTTGCACTCAGCCTACAGCTGCCCGCTCCAGCAAGGGAGAGGGCTATTCCCCCTTTCCCCTTCCACTCGCTGTGAGACCAAAAGCGCACCTGCACGAACCTCACTACTCGCAATCGCAAATGGCCATTATCAGAAAAATGTATCCTAATTCACATACAGTGCACATGATGAGCTAAAAAAAAGAATGCATAGTCTAGTGTGACGTCGGCTGTCATGGACACTCAAAAAAAGGCTAGACCCTACAGCTTTTTCTCGAGTTTTCACACAAAAGAAAATAGGCGAATACCCTGAAAACATTAGCCTAACGAGAGCAAAATTGCACCATTTCATCAACAATAGATAGACTAACTAACCCATTCAAATAGATAACCCCTTCAAATGAATTTGCCTATTGACACATTTAACATAAAAATATATATGGATTTATTCATTCACGTTTAGATTCTCCTGCATATTTTGTGACAGAGAAGTCGGAGACAATAACGGAGAAAGTAGTGGGTTTGTATTTTTGTAAGCAAAAAGACAGATCGAACACAGTGCGCCATGATCTACACGACCACTAAACTGTAGGCCTACTGACTGTAGTAGCCTACAGACTGCAAAGTTGTTTCCAAAGGTCAGCTCTAGATGTGTTTGAATAAAAGCTGCCGTTTTAATAAATAAAAAAAAATCAGCAGCGGTCTGCGCCTCCGAGGCTCCTGCATTCTCATTCTGAATTGAACCAGCAAGCAACCGCAGAAGCCACAGTTGCACATCATAGGCTATTCTCTTAACAAAATGCGTAGCTGAAATACTATGTTCAATCAATGTCATTAAACTAAATCAAGATGTAATCTATTACGTAGCTATAGTCCTAGATGTCGAGGTTATATTTCCGATCTTTTGATTCAGTCAGTGGTGGCGGTACAACCTAAAAGTGACAGGTCCGTCGGTGGGCGTCCAGGGCGGGCACAAGTGCCATCCAGGGCGGGCACGGCACCCCAGGGCCCGTCCATAACGCCGGGCCTGACACACACACACACACACACACACACACACACACGTACATAGCTGTGCACAGAACAGGTCTTGAACCTGCAAGCCCCCTGCTTATATCTTCCAGCACATCATCTTAATCCATTACACCATTATTCATTTGTCAATCACGGCTGTTTTTGTATTATGCAAGATACTAGCTTACAGGTTAAGAGGTGTAGTTTTTATCATACAACTTTATGATCATGTTTATAAAGGATTACTGTGTTTACCACAGTAGGATAAGTATACACTCCAAGAGATAAGTATGCATCACTCCAAGTTATTTAATTCAATAAGGCTGCTGGAAAAAAAAAGAAATGCTTTGGGGAGCAGTTTCACTTTACAATAATAATATTTTAGGGTGAATTAGTAAACATAATTACATGCAAAC
This sequence comes from Sardinella longiceps, assembly GCA_027497455.2. Lineage (NCBI taxonomy): Eukaryota > Metazoa > Chordata > Actinopteri > Clupeiformes > Clupeidae > Sardinella > Sardinella longiceps. Next base: position 103,079 of record JAODXP020008461.1, on the reverse strand, counting down.
ACACAAACACATAGAAAAGCATGTACACACACACGCACACACACACACACACACACACACACACACACACACACACTGTGCAGTGTATTGAGTGACAGGCTTGACTGCTCTCTGTAATAACTGGGCAACAAAGCTGTCTGCTCCAGTATGCATTACATAAGCAATGCTCCCCACTGCCAGCTTCTCTCTGTGTGTGTGTGTGTGTGTGTGTGTGTGTGTGTGTGTGTGTGTGTGTGTGTGTGTGTGTGTGTGTGTGTGTGTCTGGGGGCCATGCAGTGGGGCAGAATCACTGCACTGAAGATCTCTCTCTCTGTGTGTGTGTGTGTGTGTGTGTGTGTGTGTGTGTGTGTGTGTGTGTGTGTGTGTGTGTGTGTGTGTGTCTGGGGGCCATGCAGTGGGGCAGAATCACTGCACTGAAGATCTCTCTCTGTGTGTGTGTGTGTGTGTGTGTGTGTGTGTGTGTGTGTGTGTCTGGGGGCCATGCAGTGGGGCAGGTGTGTGTGTGTGTGTGTGTGTGTGTGTGTGTGTGTGTGTGTGTGTGTGTGTGTGTGTGTGTGTGTGTGTCTGGGGGCCATGCAGTGGGGCAGAATCACTGCACTGAAGATCTCTCTCTCTCTGTGTGTGTGTGTGTGTGTGTGTGTGTGTGTGTGTGTCTGGGGGCCATGCAGTGGGGCAGTGTGTGTGTGTGTGTGTGTGTGTGTGTGTGTGTGTGTGTGTGTGTGTGTGTCTGGGGGCCATGCAGTGGGGGCAGAATCACTGCACTGAAGATCTCTCTCTCTCTCTGTGTGTGTGTGTGTGTGTGTGTGTGTGTGTGTGTGTGTGTGTGTGTGTGTGTGTGTGTGTGTGTGTGTGTGTCTGGGGGCCATGCAGTGGGGCAGAATCACTGCACTGAAGATCTCTCTCTCTCTCGTGTGTGTGTGTGTGTGTGTGTGTGTGTGTGTGTGTGTGTGTGTGTGTGTGTGTCTGGGGGCCATGCAGTGGGGCAGTGTGTGTGTGTGTGTGTGTGTGTGTGTGTGTGTGTGTGTGTGTGTGTGTGTGTGTGTGTGTGTGTCTGGGGGCCATGCAGTGTGTGTGTGTGTGTGTGTGTGTGTGTGTGTGTGTGTGTGTGTGCTGGGGGCCATGCAGTGTGTGTGTGTGTGTGTGTGTGTGTGTGTGTGGGTGTGTGTGTGTGTGTGTGTCTGGGGGCCATGCAGTGGGGCAGTGTGTGTGTGTGTGTGTGTGTGTGTGTGTGTGTGTGTGTGTGTGTGTCTGGGGGCCATGCAGTGTGTGTGTGTGTGTGTGTGTGTGTGTGTGTGTGTGTGTGTGTGTGTGTGTGTGTGTGTGTGTGTGTGTGTGTGTGTGTGTCTGGGGGCAGAATCACTGCACTGAAGATCTCTAATCTGCACATTACAGGCGGATAATTATTTTCAGGAGTGGAGTCGGGACCCTGTGTGTGTGTGTGTGTGTGTGTGTGTGTGTGTGTGTGTGTCCATCCTGACGTGCCCATTCACCCAGCTGTCTGGTGGTACCTCTGCTAGGCTGCCAGCAAACGCAGACCAAGCCAAATGGAGTGTGTATATGTGTGAGAGAGAACCCGTGTGTGTGTGTGTGTGTGTGTGTGTGTGTGTGTGTGTGTGTGTGTGTGTGTGTGTGTGTGTGTGTATGCATTCTCTCTTCAGCTGGACATCTCACCTTCTCACCAGTCCAGAGGTCATCTCTGTCGTATTCCACCACACACACACACACACACACCAGCCCGCACACACACATACAGCCTCCACACTCACACAGCCCACACACTCACACACACAGCCCACACACTCACACACACACACACACACACAGCCCACACACTCACACAGCCCACACACTCACACACACACACACACACACACCGCACAGAGTAGCATCTACTTTCCTGCTGTTTGTAATGATAAAGTGACTGATCTGTGTGTGTTATTAGTAGCAGTATAGATGCCTCTGAGATCCTGTTTTGGAATAGTGACCCCATCATTAACACACATGCGCGCGCACGCACACACACACACAGCAGTAGGGAAGGCTTTGAGAGCCCAGCTTTGGAATAGTAACCTTTTCATTAGAACACACACACACACACACACACACACACACACACACACACACACACACACACACACACACACACACACACACACACACACACACACACACACACACACACACACACACACACACACACACACACACACACGGGCCCAGCACATTGCACTCTGCCAGTCCTGTGTGTTTGTGTGTGAGTGTTTGTGTGAGAGAATCATTGTTATTAGCCTCTAATTAGAGAAAACACACACACACACACACACCTGCCTGCCCTGTTGAGCTTTTGTAGGACTTCAAATGAAAATATTTAAAGCTGTGCTTGCCCCCCTTGTGTGTGTGTGTGTGTGTGTGACATAGTTCATTAGATGTTGTTACAATATTACACATTTATCTTAAAGCAGTGTGTCCAGCTGTTGCTCATACCTGTGTGTGTGTGTGTGGAGGGTCGAAGAGGCAGGCGAGAGTAAGCAGGTAATTAACCAGCAGGTAACGTTGGGCAGGAGGGGAGAGGAGGTGGATGGCAGGCAGGTAAGCAGGCAAGTAGATGGTGCACAGTGGAGTTAATCCAAAGAGTTTGTAATCCAACGGAAAGGGGTTAATCCAATATTAAATATTCCAATCCAATAGTAAAATATTCCAAGGTTGGTTTCACAGTTTAAAAAAAGGTTCCCAATTGTGTTTAGTTTAAGTTGTATGTTGGGTAAAGCAGCAAACTAACTGAAACTGATGACCATGTGGGAGCGGCAGCCATCTTTACCTGAACAGGTGACCTAAAGCTATGTCAAAATAAAAGTTCCAGAACAAAGGCCAGCAAATCTTAGAAGCCCAAGCAAGAGTCTAAACTAAAGGCAGAATTCAAGGTAAAGTATTTGCCTCCAACAGAGATAGATAGATTTTCTTCTGGTGAGTAGTTGTGAGTGGCAGTTAACAGCGTTGTGTGTGTACTCTAGAGTGGGGCTGCATTGGCTGAACCTGGATACCTTTGTTCCTGAAGCTTTTTTTTTTAATTTTTTTTTAAATCCTAATTTTGCGCTTGGTTTGCTTGACTGGCAATACTGCTCCATCTAGGAGCTGCTGGAGACAAACTCTCTCTCTCTCTCTCTCTCTCTCTCTCTCTCTCTCTCTCTCTCTCTCTCTCTCTCGGCTGCTTTTTTAGAATGACTGTGAGTACAGTATTGCCAAAGCCAGTGTGTGTTGTGACCAACACAATAACTTAGAAATAAAACAATACAATTACTAATGTGGATTGAGTGTAGAATCAACAGTGGTAGAAGTACTGGGATGCGAGAGAGAGAGAGAGAGAGAGAGAGAGAGAGAGAGAGAGAGAGAGAGAGAGAGAGAGAGAGAGAGGATGTGTGTGTGTCTCTCTCTCTATCTTTATTTATCTATCTCTCTCTCTCTATCTCTATTGGTTTCTCTCTCTCCCTTTCTTCTCATTCCCGTTTTCTTTCTCTCTTTCTCCCTCATTCTCACATCCCCCTTTCTCACTCACACCTTTCCTCCCTCCCTCTTTCTCTCTCTCTCTCCTCCCTCCCTCTCACACCTTTCCCTTTTTCTCACCCCTTCACTCTCTCCCTTTCTTTCTCTCCCTCTATCTCCATCCCTCTCTCTCTGTTTCTCTCTCTCCCCCCTTCCTCCTCTCTCTCCCTCCACATATTCAAACTCTCTCCCTTTCTCTTTCTCTCTCCCCTCTCTTGCTGCATATAAAAATCTTTCTCTCTCTCATTTTCCCTCACCCCCCCATCCCTCCCTCTCCCTCTCTCTCCTCCCTCTCTCTCTCTCTCTCTCTCTCTCTCTCTCTCTCTCTCTCTCTCTCTCCCTCTCTCTCTCTCTCTCTCTCTCTCTCTCTCTCTGGTCCTGAGTGATGGCTGCTTTCCTCTCTCTCTCTCTCTCTCTCTCTCTCTCTCTCTCTCTCTCTCTCTCTCTCTCTCTCTCTCTCTGGTCCTGAGTGACGGCTGCTTTCCTCTCCTCTCTGGTCGCCTGCTGTGCTTGTGAAGCAGAAGTGTGTCGAAGGAGAAAGCTTTTACTTGTGTTCTTCTCTCTCTCTCCTTGTCTTTTATTCGTGTTCTTCTCTCTCTCTCCTTGTCTTTTATTTGTGTTCTTCTCTCTCCTTGTCTTTTATTCGTGTTCTTCTCTCTCTCTCCTTGTCTTTTATTTGTGTTCTTCTCTCTCTCTCCTTGTCTTTTATTTGTGTTCTTCTCTCTCCTTGTCTTTTATTTGTGTTCTTCTCTCTCTCTCTCTCCTTGTCTTTTATTTGTGTTCTTCTCTCTCCTTGTCTTTTATTTGTGTTCTTCTCTCTCTCTCCTTGTCTTTTATTTGTGTTCTTCTCTCTCTCTCTCCTTGTCTTTTATTTGTGTTCTTCTCTCTCCCTCGTCTTTTATTTGTGTTCTTCTCTCTCCTTATCTTTTATTTGGGTTCTTTCTCTCTCTCTCCTTGTCTTTTATTCGTGTTCTTCTCTCTTCTTGTCTTTTATTTGTGTTCTTCTCTCTCTCTCCTTGTCTTTTATTTGTGTTCTTCTCTCTCTCTCCTTGTCTTTTATTTGTGTTCTTCTCTCTTCTTGTCTTTTATTTGTGTTCTTCTCTCTTCCCAAACCTGTCCAACGTCTTCCTCAAACGGCTCGTGCTGCTGCTGGTGCCTCTTTGTTTGTTTGACACAAAATAACAACAGAGACAAACAACAACAACAACAACAACAACAACAATGGCCTGTTTTTGGGATTGTCTTCAAGTATGCCCAACATGGTGGAGGTTTTTAACACAGAGTGTGTGTGTGTGTGTGTGTGTGTGTGTGTGTGTGTGTGTGTGTGTGTGTGTGTGTGTGTTGGGGGAGGTTTTTAACACAGAGTGTGTGTATGTGTGTGTGTGTGTGTGTGTGTGTGTGTGTGTGTGTGTGTGTGTGTGTGTGTGTGTGTGGGGGAGGTTTTTAACACAGAGTGTGTGTATGTGTGTGTGTGTGTGTGTGTGTGTGTTGGGGGAGGTTTTTAACACAGAGTGTGTGTATGTGTGTGTGTGTGTGTGTGTGTGTGTGTGTGTGTGGGGGAGGTTTTTAACACAGAGTGTGTGTATGTGTGTGTGTGTGTGTGTGTGTGTGTTGTGGGGAGGTTTTTAACACACCTACTGTATAGTTGCCAAAAGCACAGCATGCTGGCCAGGGTGGATCTGAGCGTTGGGGTATTTTTAGATGGCGCCACTGATTCGCCACTTTCTCCCATCAGGCTAGTTTGGACCGCTGCCCAGATCCAGACCCAGACCCAGCTCCACTCCGGCACCCAGAACCGCTCCAGAACCACTCCGGCTCCAGCAGACATGGGCTACAGCAGCTGAGCAGTCTTAGCTGAGTCTGGCTAAACACCAACATATTGGTTCTATATCACACACACACAGGATGGAGATGTGCTCTCTCTCTCTCTCTCTCTCTCTCTCTCTCTCTCTCTCTCTCTACACACACACACACACACACACACACACACACACACACACACAGGATGGACATGTGCTCTCTCTCTCTCTCTCTCTCTC
>JAODXP020008461.1:87500-95000 GCA_027497455.2 Sardinella longiceps | reverse complement strand
TCACACACACACACACACACACACACACACACACACACACACACACACAGAGAGAGAGAGAGAGACACACACACACACATATCACACATTACCATCAAGCCTAGACTCACACAACACCTGGACAATCAAACACACACACCCACACAACACCTGGCCCAGCAAGCCTAGAGTCACACTACCTTGGATGCAGCCTAAGTGTGTAAACATGAGACTGTGGATGAATAGTGAGGAAAACTAAGACATGTTAGTATTAGTATTATACTGTAGTGCTTCACATATATAGGGTATGCAGAGTTCAGATGCAAAACCATCTTTGTGAAAACTGAGACATGTTAGTATTAGTATTATACTGTAGTGCTGCACATATATAGGGTATGCATATATGAAGAGTTCAGATGCAAAACCATCTTTGTGAAAACTGAGTTAATGATATGGTGTGAATCCTGTATAAACCTAGAATATGTAAATGAAATGTTTTTGTGAAAAAATAAAATAAAACCTGCTCCCTCCCCGCCATGTCTAAAATATCTGTTTACAATCAAAACACTGTAAACGCCTGATAAAAAATGGCCTTTTTCTCAAAAAGTGGTCAAGTGGAGTTAGGGGGTTTTGCATCTGAACTCTTCACACACACACACACACACACACACACACACACACACACACACACACACACACACACACACACACATATATATGGGCAATTCCACGAAAAAGTAAACCTCACCTTAAAACTTTAAGTCTCACCTACATGGACATACAAATTCTTTCAGAAAACTTCCAATACAAAAAAGTATTGTCTCAATGTAAATATTCAACTGAGCAAGTTTCGAAAGGATATCTGTTTGTTAAAATTTTTACCCTATTCAGCTATAATGTAAGTCTATGGAGGGGCTTATAATGGGCATAAGTGGGTGATAACACACACAAAGCTGCAATACTATCAGTTATTTTTCATTGTTATATTACTATTTATCTTGTTACAGGTTAAAATCCACCGTTCACAATTGTTTTGTATCGTTTTGGAGGGTTTTTCCAGACGTCACGTCCATAACGTCACATCCATAACGCCATGTCTCCCAATGAAAACCAACTTTTTTTACATTTACATTTGAAATTAAGTCTTTCTTTGTCTTTACTGAGGTGTCCTGTTTGGTATGAATGTAGTAATATTTACATTTCTCTAGAAATTTCACACACTTCACAGCAAAAACTACGCTCTCTCAAAAGTTTGTCCGTTTTTCGTCACGTCCATAACGCAAATTGAAAGGCTCATATTCTTATGATGCAAATCATGATATTATTTTTTTCTGTTTGCCTGTATTCAGCCATGGAGTTTGCAGAAGAATATGAAAAAAAATTGTGAAATACTGCTAGGTTTGCAGAGGTTATCTGGCCTTTTGTTCATCAATAATGCACGAAAATGTCACGTCCATAACGTTATGGACGTGACGAAAAAACGGACAAACTTTTGAGAGAGCGTAGTTTTTGCTGTGAAGTGTGTGAAATTTCTAGAGAAATGTAAATATTACTACATTCATACCAAACAGGACACCTCAGTAAAGACAGAGAAAGACTTAATTTCAAATGTAAATGTAAAAAAAGTTGGTTTTCATTGGGAGACATGGCGTTATGGATGTGACGTTATGGACGTGACGTCTGGAAAAACCCTCCAAAACGATACAAAACAATTGTGAACGGTGGATTTTAACCTGTAACAAGGTAAATAGTAATATAACAATGAAAAATAACTGATAGTATTGCAGCTTTGTGTGTGTTATAACCCACTTATGCCCATTATAAGCCCCTCCATAGACTTACATTATAGCTGAATAGGGTAAAGATTTTAACAAACAGATATCCTTTCGAAACTTGCTCAGTTGAATATTTACATCGAGACAATACTTTTTTGTATTGGAAGTTTTCTGAAAGAATTTGTATGTCCATGTAGGTGAGACTTAAAGTTTTAAGGTGAGGTTTACTTTTTCGTGGAATTGCCCATATATATATATATATATATATATATATGATACGCTGAACCGTATCATAGCTCATTACATAAAGTTAACCGAAGTTTAACTTTTTCTCGCCCAAGTCGCCCAAGTTTCGTCGCCACCACACCTGCTGCTTTTGTTGCAGAAATCGTCCATGTCGCCTGTATCGCTCTTGTCTGAACACACAGTAATACTGTAGAAATCGGCCATGTCGCCTGAATCGCTCTTGTCTGAACACACAGTAATACTGTAGAAATCGGCCATGTCGCCTGAATCGCTCTTGTCTGAACACACAGTAATACTGTAGAAATCGGCCATGTCGCCTGAATCGCTCTTGTCTGAACACACAGTAATACTGTAGAAATCGTCCATGTCGCCTGAATCGCTCTTGTCTGAACACACAGTAATACTGTAGAAATCGTCCATGTCGCCTGAATCGCTCTTGTCTGAACACACAGTAATACTGCAGATAGGGTATGCATATAACCATTTGTCTGTGTATATCTGCATAGCACTTTAGTGCTGCCACTCAATTAAAGGATAACCACTTTTTAAGGTTCCTCACTTCGCCACATTTGTCCATTTGGGAGATTTCAGGAACCCTTTTAAAAAATACTAGTTCTTTGAAGGATACATGAGGCTCTTGCAAAGGTTCCTTATGGTGCATTGTGTAGAACCCATAAGAGTTCCACCTTTATAAGAGCCTCAAGTATCCTTCGCAGATCTTCAGAGAACTAATGTAGTTTTAAAAGGGTTTCTGAAAGTGAAGCTCCATTATGGGTTCAGTGTTGTTCAGCGAGGTGATGAACCTTAAAAAGTGCTTTGAGAGTCCTTTAGTTTTAAGAGTGGGCATTACTTCTCTTTAGGCCGTCCAATAAATGGGCATCTTGCACACCTGTTTTGCACACCTGAGTTTAAAGGGGCATCTTGCACACCTGCTGTCTTGCACATCTGCATTCAAATGGCTGTGTTGCACACTTAAGTCCAAACACCTGTCTTACACACCTGAGCGCTTGCTCACCTCATTCCAAACCACTGTCTTGCACGCACGCGCGTGCACACACACACACACACACTCTCACACCTGAGCTGTAATGGCTTTTTGTTGCACACACACACACACACACACACACACACACACTCCTGCGCTGTAATGGCTGTCTTGCACACACACACACACACACACACACACACACACTCCTGCGCTGTAATGGCTGTCTTGCACAAACACACACATACACACACACACACACACACACACACACACACCCACCCACACTCCTGTGCTGTAATGGCTGTCTTGCATGCTGAAGAGGCCCAGATAGAATCGATGAAATGATGGAGAAACTCCTCCTTAGAGAACCACTCCTCCTTCTCTGGCCAGTCTCTCTGCCTAAACTAATCTCCTCCCCGCCACTGTGTGTGTGTGTGTGTGTGAGAGAGAGAGTGTGTGTGTGTGTGTGTGTGAGAGAGAGAGAGAGAGAGTGTGTGTGTGTGTGTGTGTGTGTGCGCTTTAACTAATCTCCCTGCCGCTGCAAAGACACTCTTATCATTTGCAGCCACGGCAGGCAAGGATTTAATAAGAGAGACTCATGGCATGGCTGCCACCACACATCTTTTCTTTCTTTCTGTCTTTCTTTCCTTCCTTCCATCCATCTCTCTCTTTCTTTTTTGTCTGTAGCTCCCAACCCATCCCTCCTCTCCTTGTCCCCTCTCTGGCTCTCCCTCTTTCTCCTTTCTAGCTCTTCCTCTCTCCATCTCTCTCTCTCTCCATCTCTCTCAATGATTTAATAAGAGTGTAGGCCTGCCCAGCGCCCCACAGACCGGACCAGACCAGCCCTCCTCCTGATCCACTGATCTCACTCTCTCTCTCTCTCATTCCCCCTACTTCCTCTCTCTCTCACTCCCCCTTCTCTCTCTCTCTCTCTCTCTCACTCCCCCCCTCTCTCTCTCTCTGTTCTGTGTCCGAGGCCCATGGCTAAGACCTGCTGGGCCCAAACTGTTTTGAGCAGCTTATGGTGGCCATACATACAGTAGTCGCTAATTGGACCATATTCCCCATTCCTGCCATTCCCAGCTTCCCCACCAGTATGACCAGTAAAACCAGTCAGCTCCAGCATTGTCCAGTCTAATGGGGTTTACATGCTGGTGCAACCAACTACTGCTCCACTCCACATGTGATGTTTTATGGTTTGACTGGTTTGACCATGCATATACAGCATGCGTCTCATATCATATATGTGTGTATCTGTGTGTCTCGTGTGCATAACATGTGTCTCTGTGTCTCCCATCATATACGTGTGCATATGCGTCTCATATCATATAGGTGTGCATATCATGTGTCTCTTTCTCATATCATATACAAGTGCATCTGTGTCTCATATCATACAGCATGTGTCTCATGTCTCATACGTGTGATGCCTCATACCATATACTGTAGGTGTACATCTGTGTGTCTCATACCATATAGGTGTCTCATATCATACGTGTGCATCTCTGTCTCATACATTCATATTGGTATGAATCTGTGTATCATATGTCTCATATCATATACATCTGCATATCATGTGTCTCTGTGTCTCATATCATATAGGTTTGTACCTGTGTCTCATATCATGTACAGTAGGTGCACCTGTGTCTCATATCATAAAGGTGTATACCTGTGTCTCATATCATATACAGTAGGTGCACATGTGTCTCATATCATATAAGGTGTGCAACTGTGTCTCATATCATATACAGTAGGTATACCTGTGTCTCATATCATAGAGGTGTGTGCCTGTGTCTCATATCATATATAGTAGGTGCGCCTGTGTCTCATATCAGATACACTAGGTGCACCTGTGTCTCATATCATGAGGGTGTACCTGTGTCTCATATCATATAGGTGTGTACCTGTGTCTCATATCATTTAGGTGTGTACCTGTGTCTCATATCATATAGGTGTGTACCTGTGTCTCATATCATAGGTGTGTACCTGTGTCTCATATCATAAAGGTGTGCACCTGTGTCTCATATCATAGAGGTGTGTACCTGTGTCTCATATCATATAGGTGGGTGCCTGTGTCTCATATCATATAGGTGTATACCTGTGTCTCATATCAAATACAGTAGGTACACTTGTGTCTCATACCATATACAGTAGGTACACCTATGTCTCCTATCATATAGGTGTGTACCTGTGTCTCATATCATATAGGTGTGTATACCTGTCTCATATCATATAGGTGTATACCTGTGTCTCATATCATATACAGTAGGTACACCTGTGTCTCCTATCATATAGGTGTGTACCTGTGTCTCCTATCATATAGGTGTGTACCTGTGTCTCATATCATATAGGTGTATACCTGTGTCTCATATCATATACAGTAGGTACACTTGTGTCTCATATCATATACATATGCATACATATACATACATATGATATGAGACACATATAGGTGTGTACCTGTGTCTCCTCTGGTCTGGAATTGGAGGCCTGTGGTGTAATGAAATCAGACTGTATAATAATATTAATGCTTGCAGTGAACCCACATGATCTATCCTCTATGTAGTTCTGTCTGTCTCAACGAAATTCAGTCCATTGAACATCAATAATTTTATCAATTTAATCAAAATTAATATTTAATAATCTAATCAATCTGAATATTTGTTGTGCAGTGACCCCCCCCCCATTAGCTGCTGTATTCTGTGTGGATGTGTAGTCGATGTATTCTGTGTTTGTGTGTGAGCTGCTGTATTCTGTGTGGATGTGTGAGCTGCTGCTATATTCTGTGTGGGTGTGTGAGCTGCCGTATTCTGTGTTTGTGTGTGAGCTGGTGTATTCTGTGTGGATGTGTGAGCTGGTGTATTCTGTGTGGAAGTGTGACCTGGTGTATTCTGTGTGGGTGTGTGAGCTGCTGTATTCTGTGTTTGTGTGTGAGCTGCCGTAATCTGTGTTTGTGTGTGAGCTGGTGTATTCTGTGTGGATGTGTGAGCTGGTGTATTCTGTGTGGGTGTGTGAGCTGGTGTATTCTGTGTGGATGTGTGAGCTGGTGTATTCTGTGGATGTGTGAGCTGGTGTATTCTGTGTGGGTGTGTGAGCTGCCGTATTCTGTGTTTGTGTGTGAGCTGCTGTATTCTGTGTTTGTGTGTGAGCTGCTGCTGTATTCTGTGTTTGTGTGTAGATGAAGTGCACATAAACACCCCCACAGACCAGGTCAACATTAAGATCTCTTTTATTAAGACAAGTACTCCTTCATTTTTTTTTTGTAAAAATGTCTTTTTTTTTCCCGAACAAATACAAAATGTTTATGGGACCATGAAGATACCTTTCATTGTAACACAGAAACACTGTCAAACTACAGAAGAAAGACAAAACCATGGGGCTATCAAACAATGGAAACCATGGCAACCATGAAACCCCAATCTCGTTAGGTATCAGAAATGGTCTACAACTGAACGGCTAAAATAGGCTTTTTACTCAGCGCTGGGCGGATAGCTAGCCATGACTAGCGCTCCGCCGTGGTGCGCTGTACAAGTCCGTACAAATGAACCCAAACATTTACACAGTGCACTGCAGGTGGGGATCACACGGGAGGCACAACGCAACAGAAACATGGTCCAGGGGTCCGGTTCACAAAAATAGAATTGCTAACTTAGCTAAGTTAACTTAAAAGTTAGTTTAGCTGGTAGCGGTCTGCACCGCATACGGGTCTCGAACCCGCCACCCCGCCAGCTACAACAACTCCCGATGTGGAAGTGGGACGCTCTAACCACTGAGTTAAAAGCCCAGGCTTCTAACTGAGCAGTTAGAAACGCCCAAGGAATTGGGTTGTGAGGATTTACACGTGCTACCACCAGCTAGCCAAGCTAGTTGGCATCCGTTACACTAGCAACTATGTTGGTTGCAATTAAATTTCCCATTGCCAGCTAAGTTGCTAACTGGCTAGCGACTGGAAGCTAACTGGTTAGCAGCTATGTTTTTGGGAAACGGGCCCCAGATGTCTTCCATGGCCAACTGGTCTCTGGAAAAAAGAAATGTTGAGCTTTAATTTTGCAATCTACCTGAGATGCAAAAATGATTTGGGTGCAAAGAGAGGGGATTAGCGTTGGATACGTGACACACGCGCTATCACTGGAGATGTTTCTGATGCCACAAAGCAGATCAAATGAAGAGAATATCATCTAAATCAGGAGAAAAAACAATATATATATATATAATATATTTATAAACAATTTCCCAATCAGCTTCATACAGATGCAGCTATGCAACAACTATTTATCAACTGGAAGTCTGTGTATCTCCTGCCTAACGTTACCTCAACCATATGCTAACGTTACCTCGACTGTATGCTAATATTAGCTCAACTGAAAGCTGTACATACATAAAGTAGCTGTTCCCCTGCTCTGAGAGAGTCTTCATCACACGCTTACACATGGGGGGTGGGACGGGGGACCCTGTCAATCACTGCAGCCTAGTGATCTAATTGGATAGTCTGTGGGTGGGGTTCCAGAGGGACCA
>JAODXP020008461.1:80000-82500 GCA_027497455.2 Sardinella longiceps | reverse complement strand
AATCAAACCTGCAGAACACACTGCAGATAAAAACTAGTGTGTGTGTGTGTGTGTGTGTGTTTGTGTGTGTGTGAGTGTGCGCTTAAGTGTGTATGTCTGAGTGAGTTTCTGTGAGTAAATATGTGCACAAGTGCCTGCGTGCGTGCGAAATTAAGTGCTTGTGTGTGTGTGTGTGTGTGTGTGTGTGTGTGTGTGTGTGTGTGTGTGTGTGTGTGTGTGTGTGTGTGTGTGAATGTTTACGCGTGAAAGCCTAATGCCTAAAGTACATCCAGCATCTGGTTGGTTGACAGTTGGGAAGTGTTGGCCACGTTTCAGAAAGAAAAATATAATAATCTGACAAAAATCAACAAACAGTTTAACAAACAAACGATAGAGAAATAAATACATCAAGGCACAACATTTCCTGCAAATGGCTGAAACAAAATGAAACAAAGAAACTTTGCACCAGCAGTTTGGGGAGGTGATGGATGGATGGTGGAGCTTTCTAAGGTGGTGGTGTCTCTCAATAACCCCCCCTCAACCCCCCTCCCAACCCCCCCCAACACACACACACACACACACACACACACACACACACACACTGCCACCACCCCCCCAGAAAGCCTCGCAGTCCAGTCCATCCTGGGCCACAGCACAGCACAGCGCCCCTGCTGGTTAGATGTAATACTCCTTCTTGTTGTCAGAGTTGCTGTGGCCGCCCTCGGCGTTGATGATGGCCGTGTCGGCGTCCGCCGCGTCGTCCGCACCCTTGGCCTCATGGGTAAAATAGGTACCTGAGGGGGGGGGGGGGGGGGGGATAGAGAGATGGACAGAAGAAGAGGAGGGATTAGAGGGGGAACAGGGATGGAGAGAGAGAGAGAGAGAGAGAGAGAGAGAGAGAGGGAAAGGGTGATGGAGAGAGAGAGAAATAGGATAGACAGATCAATAGTCAGATAGATAGACAGACAGACGGACGGACGGACAGATAGATAGATAGATAGATAAATAGATAGATAGATGGATAGATAGATACACAGATAGATAGATAGATATATTCTGTGTAGATTCGATAGGTGGATACATGTAGACAGACAGACCAGCAGATAAACAGACAGACAGACAGAGTGTATGTGTGTGTGTGTGTGTGTGTGTGTGTGTGTGTGTGTGTGTGTGTGTGTGTGTGTGTGTGTGTGTGTGAGTGGCGGTACCTTTATGTCTGGCGAAGTAGCGTCCGAGGACGATGAGGAGGCAGAGCATGATGAAGACCACCACAGCAACCACGCCCCCTATGACAGCATGGTCAATCTTCTGGGGGGACCCTACTCCAGCCCGGGAGTCTACACACACACACACACACACACACACACACACACACACACACACACACACGTGTTAATGACATGACATGTTTCTCTCCGTCTCTCCCAACCTCAGTCTCTACCTCTCTCTCTCACACACACATACATACACACACACACAAGCTAATGTATGCCCAACTCCGCTGAACAGCATGTGTGTGTGTGTGTGTTTAGCTCTGCTCACTGATTCATCTTCACTAGACATCACACATCAGCATACACTTGGAGTGTGTGTGTGCTCGTGAGTGTGTGTGTGTGTGTGTGTGTGTGTGTGTGTGTGTTTGTCTAATTGAGTGACTATACTGCAGCAGTGGGCAAAATCTGACAATGCTCATTAGTGTTGCACATTTACTCCACTCTGTCACACACACACACACACACACACACATATATATATATATATGGGCAATTCCACGAAAAAGTAAACCTCACCTTAAAACTTTAAGTCTCACCTACATGGACATACAAATTCTTTCAGAAAACTTCCAATACAAAAAAGTATTGTCTCGATGTAAATATTCAACTGAGCAAGTTTCGAAAGGATATCTGTTTGTTAAAATTTTTACCCTATTCAGCTATAATGTAAGTCTATGGAGGGGCTTATAATGGGCATAAGTGGGTGATAACACACACAAAGCTGCAATACTATCAGTTATTTTTCATTGTTATATTACTATTTATCTTGTTACAGGTTAAAACACACCGTTCACAATTGTTTTGTATCGTTTTGGAGGGTTTTTCCAGACGTCACGCCCATAACGTCACATCCATAACGCCATGTCTCCCAATGAAAACCAACTTTTTTTACATTTACATTTGAGTCTTTCTCTGTCTTTACTGAGGTGTCCTTGCAGAAGAATATGAAAAAAAATTGTGAAATACTGCTAGGTTTGCAGAGGTTATCTGGCCTTTTGTTCATCAATAATGCACGAAAATGTCACCTCGCAGTATTTCACAATTTTTTTTCATATTCTTCTGCAAACTCCATGGCTGAATACAGGCAAACAGAAAAAATTAATATCATGATTTCCATCATAAGAATATGAGCCTTTCAATTTGCGTTATGGATGTGACGAAAAACGGACAAACTTTTGAGAGACCGTAGTTTTTGTTGTGAAGTGTGTGAAATTTCTAGAGAAATGTAAATATTACTACATTCATAC
>JAODXP020008461.1:40000-42500 GCA_027497455.2 Sardinella longiceps | reverse complement strand
TGCTGCTGCTTTTGCTGCAAGAAGATGTTTCTGATGGGAACACTTCTCTCACGCTATCATTGCTTCTCTCTCTCTTCTCTCTCTCTCTCTCTCTCTGTTCTCACGCTATCATTGCTTCTCTCTCTCTCTCTCCATCTCTCTCTCTGTTCTAACTCGATCATTGCTTCTCTCTCTCTTCTCACTTTATCATTGCTTCTCTCTCTCTCTGTTCTCACTCTATCACTGCTTCTCTCTCTCTCTCTCTCTCTTCTAACCCTATCACTGCTTCTCTCTCTCTCTCTCTCTCTCTCTTCTAACCCTGTCACTGCTTCTCTCTCTCTCTCTCTCTCTCTCTCTCTCTCTCTCTCTCTCTTCTCACACTATCGCTTCTCTCTCTCTCTCTCTCTCTCTCTCTCTCTCTCTCTCTCTCTCTCTCTTCTCACTCTATCATTGCTTCTCTCTCCATTTCTCTTTCTCCATCACTTGGTCTTGCTCTCCTTCTCTTGCTTTCTCTCTCTCCATCTCTCATTCTTCATTTCTTTCTCTTGTTCTCTTACTCTTGCTTTCTCCATCTGTCTATCCTCTTTCTCTCTTTTTGTCTTTTTATTCTCTCTCTCTTTTTGTCTTTTTATTCTCTCTCTCATTCTGTTTTTTCAATTCAATTCAAGTGAGCTTTATTGGCATGACAAATATTTTGCACTGCCAAAGCAAGTGTGTGTGTGTGTGTGTGTGTGTGTGTGTGTGTGTGTGTGTGTGTGTGTGTGTGTGTGTGTGTGTGTGTGTGTGTTTATTTGCACTGCCAAAGCAGAAAGGACAATGGAGTACAATGTATTAACAGATAGGCATTCAAGATTGTCAAACAACACACAAACCTCTGTGCGCTTGTGTGTGTGTGTGTGTGTGTGTGTGTGTGTGTGTGTGTGTGTGTGTGTGCACATTTCTGTACGTGCATATCTGTGGATACATGTGTTTGTGTTCATATATGTGTGTGTGTGTTTTTGAGTGTGTGCTTTTTTCTCCCATTCTCATCCCCTTCTTGCTCTTGTTTCGTTCTCTCTCTCTCTCTTTCTCTCCCTCTCTCATTCCTTTCTCTCTCTCTCTCTCTCCCTCTCTCATTCCTTTCTCTCTCTCTCTCTCTCTCGCTCTCTCTCTCTCTCTTTCTCTCCCTCTCTCATTCCTTTCTCTCTCTCCCTCTCTCTCTTTCTCTCCCTCTCTCATTCCTTTCTCTCTCTCCCTCTCTCATTCTCTTTATCTCCCTCTCTCTTTCTCTTTCTCTGTCTCTCTCTCTCTCTCTCTCTCTCTCTCTCTCTCTCCCTCTCTCATTCTCTCCCTCTCTCATTCTCTTTATCTCTCTCTTGTCATTTGTCTCTCTCTCTCCATCTCTCTTTCCCCTTATCTTTCTTTTCTTTCTTTCTGCTTTCTGTTCCAGTGTTCATACTCTCCCTCTTTCTCCACCCCCCTCTCTCTCTCTCTGTCTGTCTCTCTGTGTTTGGGTGCAGGCGCATCATCTCACACACACACACACACACACACACACACACACACACACACACACACACACGCATACACACACACACACACGCACACAAACGTACACACACAAACATGCATGCAAGCACACATATACAAACACACACACACTATGCGAGAGCTACAGGATGCAGAGGAGGTGTCCAGACAGACACACACACACACACACACACACACACACACACACACACACACACACACCAGACACACACACCAGACAGAGAGGGCTGATGAGATGTGGCATGCATAATAGTGCAGCAAACAGGCATTTGCCACGGCTAATTTACAGGCAGGACAACCACACACACTCACACACACACACACACACACATACACACACACACACTTACTCACACACACACACACACACACACACACACACACACACACACACACACACACACACACAAATAAATAAACGAATAAACAAGCTCACAAATATACAAGTGTGAATGGTGGCTGTATGTGAGGCGTGTATGTCTCTTTCTCTCTTTGCGTGTGTGTGTGTGTGTGTGTGTGTGTGTGTGTGGGTGTGGGACACACCCCATCCCATGTGTGTGTGTGTGTGTGTGTGTGTGTGTGTAGTGTGCGTGTGTGTGTGTGAAATATTAGAGTTATAACTGCTATGCTATGGTGTGTGTGTGTGTGTGTGTGTGTGTGTGTGTGAGTTTGTGTGTATGTGTGTGAGTTTGTGTGTATGTGTATATTTATATGGGCAAGGACGTGACATCTTCGCGCATTATTGAGCCCTTTAGAAGCTACGTCACAATTCCATGAGTCACGTCACAATTCCATGAGTTGTGTTTTGGACGCAGAAAATCGTTTGCTCTACTAGACATGACTGTAAATTTGATCATTTTCCCAATCTGAGAAAATAGCTAATTCATCATTCTATAACGCCAGGATTCATTCTTCTACACAATATCATTCATCAACAAGATAATGTGTCCAACAACAAGAGTAGCCAAAGTTCAGAGACAGACTTCAGTGT
>JAODXP020008460.1:97500-114464 GCA_027497455.2 Sardinella longiceps | reverse complement strand
CAGGACTGGAGTGGCTCCACCTGCTGACCGGTAAGAAGAAGTACGAGCTGAGAGTGGACATGGAGGACTTTGAGGGGGGACAGGTCCACGCCCAGTACTCCTCCTTCTCTGTGGCATCAGAAGCAGATGGCTACAAGTTACATCTGTCTGGATACATAGATGGGGGAGCAGGTATATGCATTGGGACACACATAGTCTACATAATACACACACACATACATACTCAGTTTCTGAGACAAAGGCTAAAACAGCAGTCAGTAGGCTAATGTACCACTACAGCACACTCATAGCTAAATATACTGTATATAGCAGATAGGTATTGGGACACGCACAGACAGACAGACATACACACACACACAAGTATACAAAAAAGGCATTGCTATGACAAAAAGCAATGAAAATCACCCATGCTGGGTTGTTTCCTCCAAGGTGACTCTCTGGCATTTGTCAATGGAATGAAGTTCTCAACCTACGACAAAGACCAAGACATTACGGGACAAAATTGTGCCTTAAACCAACGCTCTGGGTTTTGGTTCTCTAAATGCTTCCGGGCCGACCCTAATGGACTGTACTACTGGCAGGGTCCTGTGACCAGGTGGCATGGAATCAACTGGTACAACTGGAAAGGTGACAGCTACTCTCTGAAGACTATCGTGATGAAGATACGGAGGGTGTCTGTCTGAGGTGTGATATGCGTTTTCTCTCTCTCTCTCTCTCTCTCTCTCTCTCTCTCTCTCTCTCTCTCTCTCTCTCTCTCTCTCTCTCTCATATTAAAATGTTACAGTATCTCTTCCATGCTGGAACAGTAGAGATACACACACACACACACACACACACACACACACACACACAAATGAACATTATAAAAAATACTTTAACTCTGATTGTGATAACTTCAATCAGCTCTTTTTTCCACACACACAGACAAACATGAACACATGAAGAACTTGACGTTGACTTGCCTTTGATGTTGATTGGTGACATTAACATCAATCAGCTTTTTTTTCAATTCACAAGCACACGTATTCATACACACACACACACACACACACACACGCACACACACAAAATGTGTTTCTTTGTTCCATTCATTCACAGACGTATGCTCTCGCACACACACAAACTTGAATGTCCAATTTTGTGTTTTCTCCAGCAGGGGGTGCCATTCATCACAAAGGAAAGAAGTTACCACTTTTGAATGAGAGTCTCAGTTACAATGATGGTGGTGGTGGTGGTGTTGATAATAGTGATGATGTGTAGGACATGGGTGCACTGTGTATGAAAAAGAAAAGTATCCTCTGAAATACATTCTTAACCATATAGGCCGACTGCATGTATAGGTGCATCTCCTAACAAGCAAAAAGAATACATATATGCTGTCTACTGGTAATGCTTTGCTCTGAGGACTGCACTGTCACTTGTTTTGCTTTGAGTCTATAATCTTAGTCGTCCATAAATAAAAGCATTACTAAAAATAAGATAATATTTAGTTTATATTCATTTCGTAGTCATCCCATACACATACACAAATTTAAGAATACGCACACACTCAATGATAAGAGTTTTAAGACAGTTTTAAACAATCTGTTAAATTAATATAGTTGGAAAGTTTGGAGGTGGTGGTATAGCAGTGAGCAGAGGGACATGGGTGGCTATGGAGAGCATAATGCAAAAGGTGTCACTGATGTGTATAAAAGACAGGAAATAGAGGTGGAATTTCCTAGCCGGATTGCCATCGTTTTTCAAAGCTCTACGAGACTTTGGTCTGACCAAGAGCCCGTATAACAAAGTTTCTTAAAACGCATGGTTGACCCGCCACCCTGAAATGCCTCGGTTTGCTACTGGTCAATGTTAGAAAATGCTGTGCCGAAGCAGAACCAGTCACACCACTCTTTCCTCTGACGTATGTGGCGCGAAGGGAATTGCTTGAACAGGACTGAGAGCCGTTGGAGCTGCTCAAAGTTGATTGGTTCTCGACCAAGAGGGGGCAGTTCCTCCGTCTAGGGGAATTCATAAATCCTGCCCGATCAGCAGCTGGCCAGACCAGCGACAGCAATGCCGAAGGTGTTACGTCACTGGGAGGGCATGCCAGGCTAGGAATTTCCTGCTGTTTAGTAGATTGACCAGATGTCTTGTTTGTGTTTCTCTGTAGCTCACAAACTAGTCACGCCCACCCCTTACTCAGTTGAGTGACACTTTACTTGAAGGGGTCTACACAATGGTGAACCTGTCATTAACACGACATGACACGTAACATGAATATTAATGACACCTTATTCATGTCTATGACTGGTGTCATTATTCATCATTTGGTTTTTGTTTTCTCTTCTTCCCAAAGTCTGCATTTCATAAACCAAATGACACTTATTGTTACACTTAAAGGAAGTGAAACAATAAGGAGTGAATTCAAGCATAGCCCTGTTGAAAGAGCTTGCTAAATGCACCACTTAGCGAGTGGAACTAAATAATTTGGTACAGCACAGACCGAACGCAAACGCAGAAGCGAACAGGCACTTTACACTGAATCAATAGGACCTGACTACTCGAAACCGAAAGTAAGATCTGAGGTTTCATTGACTCAATGTAAAGTGTTTCGTTTTCGTGTTTGGTCTATGCTGTTCGAAATTCTTTCATTTCATGTGAACTATATTGCTGTTAGAAGGCTTGTGCTTAAACTTGCTCCGGACTTTCGTTACCCTCAGTTCTGTTTCCTTAGTGTTGAGTGGTTTTCACGTCCCACCTGTCACTCTAGGCCACTCCTTGTTTTACGGAATGGTAATTCCAGATACATGTCTTCAAAATGTACACAACATGCCAAAACTAGAAAAGCACTCGGAGAGTGCAGTGCTCCACCAAGGCAATGTGGTCACAGATGTAAAATAAATTCCAGATGGTGCTCTGGATCACCAATCAACATCAATATTGAATCAGTTCTTACTTGTCCCAATACACTGTTACACATGTTGTCTGAAAATATTGTCCAATCCATGCAGTACTTTTCGAGTTATATTGTAGACACACACACACCCGGGCAGACAGACCCCGGTGAAGACATAACCTCCTTGGCAGAAGTCATTAAGGTTCATCTAGAAAGCAATCTGTGTATGTCTGTGTGTTGGGAAATGTTGTCAAACTAGATGGTAGACAAAAGGGAAGATACATTCCATCTTAATATCTTTGGGTAAATGGAATTCATTGAGCTCATGACTGATACAATCAGAAAAGTGTCTTCTCTCGTCATGATCGATAAAATCAGAAAAGTTTGTCTTATCTCCTACTGCATACAGTAGGTTCTCAAAGTGCGGGCCAGGGGCCAATGGCGGCCCACGGAAACTTTTCTGGTGGCCCGCAATTCCATCTGATTATATCTGTAAAACTGTACATTGGCTTTAAACAATGAAACTCAGTTTAGTGGTTTTTAGTCACATCTATAAGCATTTATTTATTGCGGTAAATGAGAACTGTAGAAATGCAACTTGGTTGTTAAAATGATTACAAATGGGATACTTTCATCAGGGTTTTTCTCCCTTGGCCTTTTTGCGGCCCTCAGTTCAATGTTGGGTCCCTAAATTGGCCCTCACTCATCAAAACTTTGAGAACCCCTGTCCTACTGTGTTCAGACCTAGAGCAGTACTGACAGCAAGAGCGACAGAAATACTGTAGTTAATTTTCTACAGTGACAAAAAAAACAAACAAAAAAAAATGCTGAGAGCATGGGTTGGCAGAAATTAGATATTCCAAAGAGATGTTCTTGTGAAGAAGAAAAAAAAAGAAAGAAATTAAGTCAAAGGCACATTTGGAAAAATAAACACATACCTTTAATGAGACATGGCAAATATAAGTTAAAAAAAGGCATTGCAGCTGCAGCTTTATCTCCATTCAGAATGTGATTCTCTTGTCTGACTGGCTGATGGGGTGGCCATTACCTCCAAATAACTACCCGAGATGTTTTTCTCTTTATAAATTTCACCACCGTTCCATATCAATGCTTTTTAGAATGACGACTATAACAACAGAAAGCATGACTTAGATCTACTTTTACACGAACTCCAACCAAACAGGCTAATTTCTTATTGGAGTCACGTCTTTCTTTTATGTTTTCAACACTTGCTTTAATATATGGGAGATAAGTACAAACATGCTCTCATCGTGCTCAGGACGTCGCCGGAGTTCTAAACCTCCACCTCACAATTTTTTCCATCATATCATACATTCAACATACTGGCCTTCTTCATGCCCTCGAGAAAAATATGTTCACACAAGACATTCCTACTCAATAGCTGTGGGTAAACGGAATTCAATGGGTTTGTACCTCAGAATTGGCCTTGGCGAAAAGCCGACGGTTGACTATGTCATACAGTCTGGCCCAATGCAATTAAAATAGGTTTCCGTTTGGATATGACGTATTCTCTCACCTGGCTCTCACTTCTGCGTTCAGTATTAACAGATCTCTGGCAAGTTCTGATATATTTTGACATCGTAGTGGCAATAAACCCTCACGATCATGGATGCTAATGTCATGTACCAATTTTGTGAATGTAATTCGAAAGTAGGGGGGAGATGCTGCGTCTATGCTGTTCTGAGACATCGCTCTAAACTGTATGCTGATTGGCTAAACCGTAGAGCAACCGAGAGAAACGAAAGTAGGGGGGCTTGGACCAGACTACGTATGGAGATAAAATGTTTAGCGGAGGTACGTAGGATGACATCGCCAGGCTACCTCAGAATACCGATACAATCAGAAAAGTCCCATCTCTTGTCTCTTACAGACAAGATAGCAAGCGATAAAAGTCTCAAAACTGCTGAGGAATCCTAAAACGTCAAAACATGTCATAGCTCATAACCATAAGGTTAACTAAAGTTTAACTTTCTCCTGTCATTCTGCAAACTGTATTGCACAGTCAGGGGAAGAGCCTGTTACTGCTTTGGATATTTACTGTAAATAGTCAAACAATAGGATTACTCATTTTTTTGGAATATGGCCACTGACGCAATATAAATTCTAGAAGGTATTCTGGATTGCAGGTCAACGCCAAAATTTGATGGTTAATTTGTAGACTACAGACAGACAGACAGACACCGGTGAAAACATAACCTCCTTGCTGGAGGTAAAAATGTTGACAAACCAGAAAGCTGATTGTGGGGATATACAATCCAAGAGAAAACACTGGAAGCTTTGAATCTCAAGAATGGTACTCGCTGCTAAAAGGTTGAAAGTGTGTGTGTCATCATATTTTAATGAGACAGTTTAAGCCATATGAAGGAGCAATAAATGTAAGTTGTCCAATCTTCAAGTAGATGATGACTGATATCTTGACATCAAGAGGAGCATGTTCTTTATTTTATTTTTATTTTTTTACTTTATTTTTTTTTTTAAAGAAAACAGACAGAGGGCATAGTGATATGAGGTACATGAGATAATCATTGCCATTGCAAAGACATCCCATCAAAAACACCCTGTGTCCCTGGCTCAAAGATGTTTACATTTAAGCAGTAGAGCCAATCAAATCACATATGACATGTCAAGTCAGGTAATTGGTTTTTTTTTTTTTATTTCAACCATATGCATACACTGTAAACTGTATATAGTGAGACAAAATGCTGTAGTGTCCTTCACAATGCTTGTGGCTCTGTGCAGACAGGGAGTGTTGTCAGAGTGATGTCAGAGGTAGAAGAGAGATCTTTCCAGCAGTCACAATCTGCTGCAGGGCCTTTCATTCTGCAGCAGAGCAGTTTCCATGCCATGCTGTGATGTGGAAGATAGTCAGGATGGGGGAGGAAAGGTGGGCTTTCCGTTGCTTCTGCAGGAAGAAGAGATATTGCTGGGCTTTCTTGGTGATGTTTGTGGTGTTCTGCGTTCTGCATGTGAGGTTGTCTATGATATCTCCATTTTCTGTAGTGACATGACCAGCAACATGTCCGTGGTGTGGAATATTACAGAGCAATCAAAAGGAACCTTATCCCAATTATTATAAGGATAAATTTCAATTAATGAAAATGTAATCCACTACCAGTTTATTATTCCCACAGGGGCAAGAACTTGGTCCTCCAGAGGTGAACGAGACATAGCAGGGTTTCAGAGGTGATAAGCCAATGGAGAGCCGACAAGGAAAGCACTGCCCACCTCTTTCTGTCTGGATTGGTTAAGTTGACAAATCACTTGACTAACCCATGACTAACCCTAGGATGCAAGTAAAGCACAATTAAATTCTGATGGAAGATTATTGCTGTGGTATTCAATTTTAAAGAGACATCAGGCAAGACTGCGTTTTTCAGAGGGTGCAGACCTCCGCCAAGGCAATGTGGTCACAGATGCAATAAAAAAATATAAGCAGCAAAAGCCCGTCCTCCCACTCGCAAATTTTTTTTTCTACGTGGTCAGAACCGGGTCGTCAGTACATATACCAAATGTGGTTGCACTATGTCAAAGCATATTCATCCAAATCTGTGCAGTACTTTTTGAGATATGTTGTACACACACATACACACAGACAGACACACGCCGGCGAAAACATAAACTTCGTCATTTTGGCAGCTTGAACTGCCAATTTCGTCTGTTAACAGATTTTGAGATCACACAACTTGAGTGAAGAACTGAAAGTGATTAAACTTTATTGGCATGCTATATATAATTGATTTAAACTCATCTGTTTAGTCTACACAGAAACTACTGTCAAGACCACCGTGCTCGATCAGCTGTAATGACATAAAGGGGAGACCACCTTGACTTTACGGAGTAATCAATAAATATTTATTAATGGAAAACTAGAAAAGTGCTCAGAGAGCGCAAACCTCTGCCAAGACAATGTGGTCCCATATGGTGTTCTGGGTCACCGATCACTACCAAAATCGAATCAGTTCTTCCTCGTCCCAATACACATGTTGTCTGAAAATTTCATCCAAATCCGTGCAGTACTTTTTGAGTTATGTTGTACACAGACAGAGACACAGACACACACGCCGGTGAAAACATAACCTCCTTGGCGGAGGTAATGAGGCATATCAGTAAATGGAGTGTGGTGTAACCAGAGACGGTTGATGTTGATTTGTAACGTTGGGGAAGCCTAGAACGATTCATCTCCACATAATACAGTATCTCTGGTGTAACCAAATGTGTAGTGTGCGCCAGTAAATGAAGTGTGGTGTAAGCAGTGTTGGGAGGGTTACTTTTAAAACATATTCCGTTACAGATTACAGAATCCACGCCCCAAAATGTATTTTGGAACGTTTTTTGTAACGTATGCCGTTACGTTACTCAATATGAGTAACGTATTCTGAATACTTTGGATTACTTATCATCATTGTCATGATTTTTAGAAACTACATAATAACATGAATGTAACAATCACATCTTGCAAATTCTTGTTTGGCTGATCTGTCTTGCTGGTGAGGAGGTGCATTTCATTTGTTATGCACAGTTGTGTAAATGTTAGGAGGATGTTTAATAGCTTTTATTGGGCTTTGTTTGGTTTAGTTTCCGACAATATTTGGAATTACCTAAATTAGAGAATCACAAAAAACTGGAAGATACCACTGAGTAGTCAGAGAGAGAGCTAAACAGGAACAGGAAGGCCTCCTTAAAGGTATTATCCAGAGTGAGTCTACTCACATAGCTCTGCTGTTTTATAGTGCCAAGTGCTAGTGATAGCCACCTCAATGACTGAATTTCGTGCAAAGCAGACTGAGATAGCGAAAAGGCAGCTAATGGTAACAGAATGGGGCACGTCAAAACAAATCCAAATCGATTAGGTTTCGTTTTGACATGCCCTAATATATTAGTGTTAGTTACCGTTTCGCAAACTCGGTCTACAGTCCGTTGCATAAAATTCAATCATTGAGGTGGTTATCAATAGCGCTTAGCATTATAAAACAGCAGGGCTATAGATTCACTCTGGACAACACCTTTAAAAGGCCTCCTACCTCGGCTCACAATTAGCAGCAAGGCCCGGTGTTGGGGAGTAACGAGTTACATGTAACGAAATTACGTAATTTAATTACAAAATAAAAGTAACAGTAATCAGTTACAGTTACTTTGAAAAAATGTGTAATTGAATTACAGTTACTTCAAGAAATATTCAGAATTACAATTTCAGTTACATGATCCCAATATCATCTGCAGAAACATTGGCTATGTCAGTACATGCCACTACTACAGCTAAAAGACACTATTCTAATATAATCGTTTCTACAGTACCATCATGTTGCCAACACCACTCACTTGTTACAGGATCTACAGCGGTCTAAGTTGCAGTAGCAAGGAGGCCTGACTGTCAGACAGAAACTAGAACATAGGCCTGTAGCCCATTGCTGGATATAAAAATGAGCTCTATTGATCAGGTGCACACATACTGCATGAGCAATCTCAGACAAACAAACACCTGCTTATTCAGTGATGTTCACCAAGTATTTTAACTATTTGCTTGGAGTGAACTCTGACATTGCTGGGGGAGTTAAAAAGGATTTTAGCATTGTCAGAGTTGAATAATAGGCCTATGTGACAGTTAACTTTGCCAGGATTCAAAAACTCAAAATTGCTTGACAATTGAAAAAAAAAAAGTTCAAAAATGTAGAAATGTAATCAAAAAGTAATCAAATGTAATTAGTTACATTACTTTATTAAAGTAATCAAAATAGTTACACTACAATTACGTTTTCGAAGGGGTAACTTGTAACTGTAACGCATTACATTTCTAAAGTAACTTACCCAACACTGGCAAGGCCATAGCATAACGGGGCATTAGCATAAGCTAATTACACACAATTAATTTCTTTGTATCTTCCCTTCCAAAACAGAGGAGATACAAGTGCACAACTGAAGTGAGCACAGACTGCCCAACTTTCTGTGACACCTTTCCATAAGATGGCAATTTCGTATTACAGTAAACCCGGGAAAATCTGAAGACGACAATTCCAAATTCTCCTAATTTTAAGAACAAGCCTCTCAATTATCCTTACCATACCCTGAAAATCAACACATGACCTAAGCAGTATCTTAAAGGAGAGTACCGGAGTGAATTCAAACATAGCCCTGTTGAAAGAGCTTGCTAAATGCGAAATAATTGCTAAAATAATTTGGTACAGCACAGACCGAACGCAAAAGCGAACAGGCTCTTTACACTGAATCAATGGGACCTGACTGTTGGAAACCGAAAGTAAGATCTGAGGTTACATTGACTCAATGTAAAGTGTTTCGCGTTCGCGTTAGGTCTGTGCTGTTTGAAAATCTTTCATTTCATGCTAAATATATTGCTGTTAGAAGGCTCGTGCAGCAGGGCTATGCTTAAACTTACTCTGGTATATTGCTTTAAGCGTAAATTTGGCATATCACAGGTTGTAGAGTATTGAGAAAAATATGAAAGATATCTTACATATATAACGACCCATGGATTTTGACAAGACTATTTAAGTACTTCTACTGAAAAAAATACCTTACATGAAGTAATGTATCTTTTTGTGATATCTAATAGGCAGCTGAATGACTTTTTACAGTGTGCACACAGCCACACACAGCCACACACACAAACACACACACACACACACACGTAACAACCTGTTCATATGGGTAATGGTGGTAACTTATCTCTCCTTACAAGAAATCAGGGCCTTTTTTTCAGCTTTTTGTTTTCATCTTTCATCTTTTTCAACTGGCATGTTTTTTTTTTTTTTTTTTGGTCTCTAGGGTATATATAAGAACACCAAGCAAGCACTCTGTACAATAAACACAGCATAGAAAAGAACAGACTGAGTTGCCGCATCCTTTATTTCATCAAACATGGTAAATGTGTACCTTCAATTTATAATATTGGCAATAATAGCATTCAATTTGGACATTGCGGGTTAGACGCAATTTTTAAAACTGTTTGACATGAATTATGTCAGACAAATAACTTTTCAATAAGGGTAGATAAATATACATTCATTAATGTTTTAATTGCTGCATTAAAAATGATAAGTTTATAAAAAGTGTTTACATTACTTTTTAAAAAGTATGTTATGCATTAATATTGAACTCATATGGGTCCTATATGATTTACTATGAAATCAACGCTCAAATAATAACGGAATATCAGATTTTGAGTAACTCCTAGGGTACTCAAAGTCTAGTTTCATAGTAAATCATAAAGGACCACATGAGTTAAACATTAAATGCTTAAAATACTAACATTATTATTATTATTATTATTATTATTATTATTATTATTATTGCTGTTGTTGTTGTTGTTGTTGTTGTTTGTTATTGTTGTATTATTGTTATTCATGAATGTATATTATACGAACGTACTGTATATTCATATAGTAATTGAAACATTAATGAATGGCAATGTTTTTGGATATGGAGGAGTGAGTCCATAGTGTTTGTCTAATTTGACTTGATAGCCAAGCCATTTTTTTTCTGAAATTGGAAGTGGAAAGTGGGAGTATATCAGTTAGTATTTTTGATTAGTCACTTTGATTAATTTTGAGTAGGTAATTATAATTTTTGGATTTCACTTGAGTTAAAGTAAAATTTTGCCATGCTTTCAGTACCATGAGAAGAATTTACTGAATTGTTAAACTAACTGTGTGTTCAGACCGAGACCGATGCAGGCAACATGGGCGACGGAAGTAATTCACTTTGTATGGAAACGGACAATTTCGGCGACAAAAGTGGCAGGTGACTTGGGCGACGAGACTTAAAATCAAGTTAAACTTCGGTTAACTTTATGTAATGAGCTATGATGCGGTTGGGCGACTACCTATCGGAATGTCGATTTACCGGTGAGATGCCTGTAGAGAAGCAGGATCAACCTTTTGAATGCTAACGTCATGGGCAAATGTGCCGTTTTAGTTGCTGTGCTCAAGGGATGTTTCTTGGGAGTCTTCGGCGACTCTTGACAATTTATCGCTTGTGGTCTGAACGTACAGTACAGTAATACAATCTCTATTCACACCCCAACCAAGCTCAGTGTAAAAATGGTTTATTGAAATTAAGCCTTACATATAACTTTTGTTTGAGGGTGAAATGCATAAATACATTTTTTTCATGCTGCAAAACACTTTTGTTAAAGTCTGAATAGCTTGGACACTTGTTAAGGTAGCCTTACAGTACATTCAGACCGCAAGCGATGCAGGCAACACAAGTGATTGAAGTACAGTAATTGACTTCTTATGGCAATGGGCAACAAAAGCAAAGTGTAGTGAGCTATGAAAGCTCAATGGCGTTTTTTGCCCCCAACGGCACCTTCCAGACAGCACAGCCTAAAAGGCACTACCTTAACCCTATTCCTAACACTAACCCCCTCAACCCTCATCCTAACACTAAACTGAGGTGAGCAGTGCCTTTAAAGTTGCCTACAGACCAAAGATCGGGCTGCAATGTTCTAAAAACCTGGACATTCTAAAACTCAGAAACTGCGATTTGACATGTTCAATCTTTTGCGACGGCTTGCAACTGCTTGCAACAACCTGTGATTATTGATTCACACCGCCACAACTACTCTCTTAAACTGTCTCATCTCGTCGCGGATCTTCAGTCTGAATTGAGCTTAAGGCAGTGCTGGCTGGAAGGCTCCGTTGAGGGCAAAAAAGACCAATGATGAAACTTGGGCAAGTTAAACTTTGGTTAACTTTACGTAATGGGCTATGACATGTTAACTACCAATCAGAATATTGTCTCGGTGTGGCTCTTTTAGAGAAGCAAGATCGAACATTTGAATGCCTGACGTCATGGTCCACTTTGCCACTTTGTTGCAAATGTCAAGCGATGTTCTTAGCATCTCTTGGACATTTATCGCTCATGGTCTCAATATACAGTAAGGAAAAATGCAGGAGACTGATGCTAAGCCTGTCATTCATGCTCTCCCTCTCAGTTTTACTTTCGGTGGTTCTATAGCCTGGCCATTGCATTCCGGTCCAATCAGCAGATTTTAAGAATGCAGCCGATCCTTGGAATTTCAACCTCTCAGCAAGCAGTTGTTTCTCAATAGCTGAGTTATCACCAGACTAGTTGTTTACCCACTCATTAAAAAATAAATAAATAAATAAATAAATAAAATAAACTTATGGGAGGCCACATAAGTGCACATATGTGCACATCCCACCTGTTAGGCCAGGTGCAGGACAAATGGAGTATCATGCAGAAGAAAGGAAAATGTCCGCAACACTGATAATACTCCCATAATTTAATTAAAAAGCAACGTTTCGACCCTTTATGGTCTTCTTCAGGCATTTTTTTTTTTATTGCTATTAAATTATGGGAGTATAATCAGTGTTGCAGACATTTTCCTTTATTCTGCAGACTATCATTTTCAAGCATCCAGGAGGCCTTGCAATGTCTGACATGACCTGCCTGTCCTTTTTTCCCTTTTGTTTCTCTTCACATGCAGCATTGGTGCCTCTTGGCTCTTCTACTCCCCCTTGTGGTGAACACACACCCAGTGGCTCGAACCACACTGCCCCTGGATTGTGAGGACATCTTTCAGAATGGGTCCAAACACAACGGGGTTTACACCATCTACCCAACAGAAGACAAGCCTGTGGAGGTGTACTGTGACATGGGGTGTGCTGAGGACGAGAAACATGAGGACGGACAATGGACGGTTAGTACAGTACCTGTGATTCTGTCAAAAAAAACAATTCTGAGGAAGTGGTCTGCTCCAAATAAATTAATTACATAGACTTATCGTGCAGTACAAAAAAAAAAAAAAAATCAAGAGGGATCTACATTTATCTTTATTTACTTTATCTATCAGTGACTTGACTACAACACTGATATCCATTGACTCCATACATCTCCTGGTCATATACAATATGTCATAAACCACTATTCATGCCTGTATTATATGATATTGGAAGAAACTAGAATATTTCTTTAAAACTGGATAATATTTTTCAGGGAACAGAAGATGTTGGACTTTGGTTGATAAATGTGGTTCATATTTTGCAGGTGATCCAGAGGAGAATGGACGGGACTGTGAATTTCTACCGGCCCTGGGAAGCCTATAAGAACGGCTTTGGGAACAAGGATGGAGAATACTGGCTGGGTTAGCTATACTTATACTTTACTTTTATGTTGGTGATAGTAAGTAATGATGGTGGATCTTAGGGGATGCTAGTTCTGAAGTTACAATTGGAGACATCCCAAACCTATTTTAAGTTTTGGATTCAGACTCAGAATATCATTCTCTATTTTCTTTCCAGTTTTTGTTAACAAGTGAAATAATTTAGTAGTCCTACCGTATAGGCTACATTAAGATATCTTTATTACAGAAATGCAAATAATTTGTATGTTCTATCATGAATCGTCAAAATGACACGTCTTTTCTTCTACAGGCCTGGAGACTATTTTCAGACTCACCTGGAAGGGCAAGTACGAGTTGAAGGTGGACATGGAGGACTGGCAACGGGGAAGTGTCTTCGCTCAGTACTCATCCTTCTCTGTCGACTCTGAGAACGACGGATATGCACTTCACCTGAGTGGATACATCGATGGTGGAGCTGGTGAGTTGAACGATGAAACAAACATTTATGTGTTTTTGTGTTGCCATATATTTTTGGTATAAATTTATTGTCGTTGGATGATTTGGTTTCTTTGCGATATGCTATAGCATTTATTTTTTCAATACATCACCTGGCAGGCCTGGACTTATTGTAAAAATCGAAATAGCATTTGAGATTCAAAAAAAAAAGAAAGAAAAGAAATCCATTAAATTAATTGAATCTTCATTGATCGAACAATGAATGTTTCTACACTTTCACACTTCAATGACAACTGCACAATTCTTACAATTATTGCCTTCCCTATGGAGTATCTATCCATCTATCTATCTATTTATCTTATCTATGTATTAATATCCATCTATCTAGGTGACTCTCTGGGTTATGTGAATGGGATGAAATTCTCAACCTACGACAAAGATCAAGACGCCTACCGCTACAACTGTGCAGATATCCATAATGGTGGCTTTTGGTTCAACGCCTGCTTTTATGGCAACCCTAATGGTTTGTACAAGGGGAAGGGCATGGTAGCAAGCCTATCAGGAGTTTGTTGGCGTCATTGGAAAGGTGAAACTTACTCTCTGAAATCTATCACAATGAAAATCAAGAGGGTGTCTTTGGCTGAGGCTTGATTTACAACCACCCCACATGCCTCTCCAACTCTCTCTCTCTCCTTAATGAAAATGTTTAATTTAAAAGTGATTGATTTTCATTTTACAAACAAGGTAATATGGTTAAAGACCATTAAAGGTGACTATGTAATCAATTTACTAATGCTTCAACTAATGCTCCAATGTACAATGAACTGTTCGCTTGATGACACCATCACTTTTCCAGCAAGATTATGCTAGGTTATAAAGTAATCGTCTACTTTCCAGCCTCTAGGTTAAATCCACAAAAAAATATGAATAAATATATATATATATATATATATATAATTAGTGCTGGCAAAATTAACTGATTAATCACGTGATTAATCAAAAAAAATTAACTCGGATTAAAAAAATTAACTCAGATTAATCCTGATGGATATGGTTCCACTTTCATGGCATGTATTATGTTCAATTTTAGATCGAAAAAGGCTTGGCTATCAAGTCAAACTATACAAAGATCATGGCCTAGCTCCTGACTGTCCAAAAACATGTTTGGGGAATCCTTGGGGGTAGGGGACAGGTGTGAATTGCCCCATTTGAGACAAACAAAGCCAACTATTTAGTACCGGGCCTTTACAGGGCAAAATAAGGATCCAACATACCCTAGCATCCAAATTCTTACTGGAGTAAATGAGTTGTGATTAAAAGTGATTAATCACGATTAATCATTGAAAAATTTTGTGATTAATCAGATTAATTATTTTAATCGTTTGACAGCACTATATATATTACATGAGCACGCTGTATAATTTTCTATACGCTATATCTGCCTGCAATCTTTTCTTATCCCACCCACTTATTTTACTTATCTATCTGTCTCCCTGTCTGTATGTATGCCATAGTATTTGAGATTTGCTAATGGCCTGGTTAATGGCAAATTAAATAATCACAAGTGATATTTAGTCTGTAGACTCACCTATTCATTTTCTCATTGAGAAAGCAAGGTCTACAATTACAAGCAACACTAAGCCTGCCCAATGACTCCCTGTCCAGATAGAACATTGTGATTTGCTAAACACCACAATGTCTGAATACAACCTAGAGCACTGTGTTTGAATAAACAGCTCAGACACCACCGATGTCTTAGTGCAACCTATGCTATGGCTGAAACCTAGACATATTCGCTGAGTAAATTAAATTTGCTACCGCAAGAGTACAGTATGTCTACATGTCTAGGCTAGTCTTGAAACGGATAGTAAACCAAATTACTCTCTCCTATGGTTTCCTCTATAAGAAAATTCTCTTCCTGCCCTCCATTGGTATTGT
Source organism: Sardinella longiceps (assembly GCA_027497455.2). Classification (NCBI taxonomy): domain Eukaryota; kingdom Metazoa; phylum Chordata; class Actinopteri; order Clupeiformes; family Clupeidae; genus Sardinella; species Sardinella longiceps. The sequence goes on along the minus strand of JAODXP020008460.1, from coordinate 99,069 downwards.
GTACCTAGTTGAGTGAAAACGAACAGGTCAACTGAAACTGTATGCACCGGCTCAAGTGTGTACATTAAGGGGAGACCATGCAGTATTCAAATAATAAGAAGAAATTAATTTATTAAATAAAGATGTTAACAAAGTATATAAAGTATAATTAAAGGTAAAGATAAGGATAAAGTGTACTGTAGATCAGTATGGTGTCCAGCAAATAAAAGTGTTGCGCAAATCAGTCTAGGGGAAAAACAAAGAAACAAACAGCAATGCAAAAAGCCAAACGCCAGGGAGGAGGAAGTAGCCTTGTGGGTAGGGAGTGGAGGCCTCTTATACCACTGTCAATTAGGCACACCTGGACAGACAAGACAGAGGAAACAAGCGCCATGGCACAACCGTGCCAATAGGCGGGGTTAGTATGCGACCAACCAGGCCACCCAAACAAAACAAACTCAAAGGAGCACAATTGCAGGTGTCGGAAAGGCTAGTTTTATGACATATTTATTAACATCAAAAATAACGTCAAATATACCTGAGACAGGGTCTCCCAGCAGGGATTTGATGAAGCTGCTGTGGCCCAGACCTCTGGGATTTCCAGGGGAGCATCCTAGGGCCTTTGGGTTTCTGGCGGCCCCTCCTGGCTGGTAGAGATGTGACACCTACCTATTTACAATAACATGGATTGGAAAATTGCAAGCCAAATTGTATTTTGTACTGTTTAGTTTAAATTTTTGGCCCAATCTTCCACCCCCCAAAATAGTTCTTAGCTTGGAACTGCCCTGGCAATGTGTCAAAAATAGACAAATAGCAAACAGTTTAGATGTATTGGATGTTTACTGAAGACTTCAAACATGTACAGAGAGTTTATCCTTGATTTGCAAAATTTAAAGAAACAAATAGCACTACACTGAATAGCACAGTCGAAAACGGGAGCTAGGCTGCTAGTATGTTAACGAACACAAAAGCTCTGTCTGACGGTAAACTTGTGAACTGCGCACTGATTAATAAATGTAAAGAGTCTCCAGGGTGCTGCTGCCAGATATCATCACTCGTAGGCTTGCATCTCATCCAATCAGAAATTGTTGTATAATAACAGATGAACAAAGGGAAATTTCACTTGAACAGGGACATAAGGTTACAATTAGTCTCAGTTGGAGGTAATATGGCTGGAAGCTGAGAATTAGATACTTTAGAACAGCAGTTATTACCTCTAAATGTTGGGGGGGCTATAGGCTTGTAGGAGACCACCGTTTTTGCCATTATATCATATTTGACTGTAGGCCACTGAATATTACATATCAAGAAGATTCTTGGTAATAAGTATGACCGGGTAAATTTAGGCTCCGCGAAATCATAAGATAGTGGTGAAATCATTGCCGTAGACAGCAAACAGATCAGATAAGTTTAACCAAACAAATGCACACTGCTGACTGGAGTGGCTCCACCAGTTGACCAGTAAGAAGGAGTACGAGCTGAGAGTGGACATGGAGGACTTTGAGGGGGGACAGGTCCACGCCCAGTACTCCTCCTTCTCTGTGGGGTCAGCAGACAGCGGATACCAGCAGCTGTACATAGATGGGGGAG
>JAODXP020008460.1:22500-92500 GCA_027497455.2 Sardinella longiceps | reverse complement strand
TATCCATCACGATCGAACGCAAGGCTGATCTGCGACCTCTGTGTTCACTACAAGACCTGCCACAGACAGAGCCTAGGATGCACTGAGTGTGTCCACGTTAGTGACAGGCATGTCTGACCATTTCAACCTCATTATTGTTGCAAAAATATATTACAATTATTTATGAGGTGTCTGGATAGCCAATTTATCTTCTGTTAGAAAGTAAATCTGACTGGCTAGTGCTTGGTGAAGAAGTGCTGAAACTGAGACTGATTTTGAAAACTGGATCTCTCTGAATGGCTGTTGCCCTGTTGAATCGCTTGCGATTTCACCAGATAATTGGCACGCCAATTGACCCCTGACAAGTCTGCAATTGTCCTTAATCTATATTCGGCAAATTTTCGTTCAGTTGTCACGTTATTCTGGAAGTAGCACATGAAAAAGGCTATTTCGGGACAAAAAAACTAAATGCTCTAGCTCCATCTAAACCCTGTAATCGTTGTTATTGTAATCGTCTTATCTTTTTAAAATGAAAATACAGCGCTCCCTGTAGCCTCCCACCAATCAGGTTCAGAGGTAGGGATAACTGACTGTTGATCACAGCTGTGAGCAAGCTGCTGACAACGTGCTGCAGCAAGGGAGGGATTTGAGAGGACATTGAGGAGCGTTTTAGAGACAGGGGAAGGGACCAACGAGTTGTATGATTTAGATTTTTTTTTGCCCAAGTCTCAGAATTACGCAGAATTGTCGAATACAGCTTTAATCACTTTGGAGAGTATTCAGACCTGATGACTTGCACTCGCAGATCAACAGCCGAGTTTCCCCATGAGAACGAGTTTTCTACTCAACCTTGTGACCTAGGAATTGTCTCTAGAATCGTGTAATGTGAATTTGGCATAACTGTACATTCAGACCACAAGTGAAGCAGGCAACACGAGTGATAATGTCTAATTGACTTTGTATGGAGATGGTCAACAAAGGTAACAAAAGCAGCAAGTAGGTTAGCAACAAAACTGAACCAAGCGATGAAAGATAAATTTCAGTTAACTTTATGTCATGAGCTATAACACAGTTCATGTAATGAGCTATGACACGGCAAATACAAATCAGAATATTGATGTGGCTTGTTTATAGAGGCAGGACTGAACGTTCAAATCCCACTTTGCAGTCATGTTAAGTTTCTTGCCATTCTTCAGCGCCTCTTGGACATTTATCGCTGACTGTCTGAACGTATAGTTAACAACAATGCAAAGGCTGATGCGAAGGCCGTCATTCTGCTCCCTCTTACTTTTATTTTTGGTGGTTCTCTAGCCTGGCCATTCCATTCCGATCCAATCAGCGAACTTTAAGAATGCAGCGCAAGACATTAAGGGCTGATCCAATCTTTTGGAATTTAAACATCTCCACCAAGCAATCGCCTCTCAATAGTAGAGTTATGACAAGAATAGACGTTCTCCCACTCCATAAAAAAAAAAAAAAAAAAAATGTGGAGTTAGTATCACTTGCAGGCATCCAGGAGGACTTTGCATGTCTGACCTATCCTGTTTTTCCCCACATGCAGCATTGGTGCTTCTGGGCTCTTCTACTCCCCCTAGTGGTGAACACACACCCAGTGGCTCGAACCACACTGCCTTTGGATTGTGAGGACATCTTCCAGAATGGATCAAAACACAACGGGATTTACACCATCTACCCAACAACCGAAGACAAGCCTGTGGAGGTTTACTGTGACATGGGATGCACTGAGGACGAGAAACACGAGGACGGACAGTGGACGGTTAGTAAAGTACCTGTGGTACTAACCCTAACCTTGTGGTCAGTAAAAACAATTATGAGGAAATGGTCTGCACACTGTATACACCAGACTACACTTCATACCTGCAAAGCCTTGTCTGGCACATGTAACTACTATATACAGTATATATCTTTTGGATGTGTGCACCTTCCCACTGTCTCAGTAAAACAATTCTGCTTATATCTAGAACAAAACAAAATACAAACACACACACAAATACAAACAAGTACAAAAAACAGTGCATTTCATTTTAAATTTATGAAATAAAAACCAGACAACCAAGAAAACTGAAACAATGGAGTGGCTGAAAAGCTGTAGAATCTCAACTGAAAACTAGATGTATTACCTTTTAGTCAACTACAGTAGTATGAGCCAAACAAATGATAGCCATCTTTTTTCTTCAAGTGGTCCAGTCGAGAGTGAATATTACAATTTAGCAATATCACACAAGTGGGAGTGGTTGTTGTTTTGCAGATATGTTAGGGACCCAAAGATGTAGGATTTTGTGGTTGATAAATGTGGATCATACTTTGCAGGTGATCCAAAAGAGAATGGACGGGACTGTGAATTTCTACCGGACCTGGGAAGCCTACAAGGACGGCTTTGGGAACAAGAATGGAGAATACTGGCTGGGTTAGTTTTTAGTTTATAAATGGGTGATAGTAAAAAAGAATTTTGGTGGATCTTAGGGTGATGCTAGTTGTGAAGTTGCAATTGGAAACATCCAAAAGCGCAATGTCTCTTATTTACAGAAATACAAACAATATCTATATTCTATGTTCAGTTGTCAAGATGACGCATAATTTCATCTACAGGTCTGGAGACTATTTTCAGACTCACCTGGAGGGGAAAGTACGAGCTGAAGGTGGATATGGAGGACTGGCAACGGGGAAGTGTCTACGCTCAGTACTCGTCCTTCTCCGTTGACTCTGAGAACGACGGATATGCACTTCACCTGAGTGGATACATCGATGGAGGAGCGGGTGAGTTTGGGATTCTCAGAATGATGAAACAAATGATCACTTTTCATTGGACTTGCGTTAACATGCATGCAATGTGCATAATCTAACATGTTAACATGCATTCTAAATGAAAGCAGCCCCAAACCGTCTCTTCTGCCAGGGAGTCCTGGTCAAAATGGCAGCAATAATTGTGATCTGATCACTTCTGTTACACCACATTTGGCATAGATTTATTATCGTCATTCTCGGTGGAATGCTATACATTTTCCTCTTTTCAATACATCACCTGGATGTATCTGTATTTAAAAAAATAGCATGTGCTATTTTCAATATAAATACAAGTTTTATCTACTCTTTTTCACATATCACAAAGTTGGAAGGTATAGAAAGAATTGACTTAAGACCTTTCCTCTTCCCAGAATCTATTCAAATTGTCTAGGTCCTCTGTGGTGCATAGTACTTTCTGGTTGAATGCTTTGCATTACTGCTGAGATCAGGGGACTAACCTCGCAGTCACACAGCTATTATTATTATTTGTCATATTTTGAAAGGGGTGCCAGTAATTGTGGCACATGTCTTTTTGCGAAAAAATATTTATTTCTTTTTGATGCATTTTCTCCAGATAAATGTGTTTATCTTGAAAGACTAACATAAATTCCAAAAAGGTTTCTTTTTATTATACCACTTTGTGCCCATCTATACCAAGGGTGCCAATAGTTATGGAGGGAGCTCTATGTTATAATAAGTTTATTATGGGGTAATGGTCTCTCTCTCTCTCTCTCTCTCTCTCTCTCTCTCTCTCTCTCTCTCTCTCTCTCTCTACTCTCTCTCTCTCTCTCTCTAGGTGACTCTCTGAGTTATGTGAATGGGAGAAAATTCTCAACCTATGACAAAGATCAAGACGGTTACAGCTACAACTGTGCAGACAGACATAATGGTGGCTTTTGGTTCTATGCCTGCCTCCGTGCCAACCCTAATGGTTTGTACAAGGGGAAGGGGACTGTAGTAAGCCAATCAGGAATTAATTGGCAACAGTGGAAAGGCGACACTTACTCTCTGAAATCTATCACAATGAAAATCAAGAGGGTGTCTTTGGCTGAGGCTTGATTTTCAATACAACTGCCCCACCTACCTCCCCGACTCTCTGTCTCCTGAATGAAAATGTTTTATCTGCCTAAAAGTGATTGATTGATTTTTATTTTCCAAACAAGGTAATATGGTTAAAGACCATTAAAGTTTCCTATGTAATCAATTTACAAGTGCTTCAACTGATGCTCCAATGGAGGTCAAGGAAAACTTACAATGTACAATGAACAGTTCACTTGATGAGACCATCTTGTGAACAATTTTTCCAGTGATGTTATGCAGTAATCATCTACTTTTCAGCCTCTAGGTTAAATCCAAGAAAAATATGAGTAAATATAAGATCTTTACAGTGTACATGAGCACGCTATAAATTTTTGTTTCTTTGCTTGCCATCTGCATCAGTTCAAAATATAATTCTGCCTGCAGTCGTTCCTTATCCCACCCCTTGTCCCTTACACTCCACTGTCTTCTCTGAATAAAGGCAAAAAGTAAACTTATTTACTTATCTATCTGTCTCCCTGTCTGTATGTATGCCATGGTATTGCGCAATATTTCGAAATTTGGAAATCTGGATCTCTTATTGGCTGGCTAATGACAAACTAAATAATTATGATGACACACAAAGGTTATACAACTTCAGTTGGAGGTCAAGAACGTTAGTTTGTGATATCAACACCCGTGATTGTCAGTAAATCTTGTATTGAAAACTCACCCATCATCGTGAGGGAGTCTACGGGTCACTCCCAACATATTTACCTCCGCCAAGGAGGTTATGTTTTCGGTCGCATTGGTTTGTTTGTCTGTTTGTTTGTCAGCAGGATAACTCAAAAAAACTCGGAAAATGTGTATATTGGGACAAGCAAGAACTGATTCGATTTTGGTGGCGATCGGTGATCCAGAACATGATCTGGAATTTATATTGTGTCTGTGACCATATTGCCTTGGTGGAGGTCTGCGCTCTTTGAGCGATTTTCTAGTTGTTAATGCATTGCTTAATTCCTTGTCTTGAAATAACCTGACAAGCCAGACTATCACAGACCCTCGGGTAAGATGGGTAAAACCAATCAGCGCAACTAACAAGTTGATTCAAACAACGCTAAACCTGCCCAATGACTCCCTGTCCAGATAGAACATTGTGATTGGCTAAACACCACGATGTCTGAATACAACCTAGAGCGTTGTGTTTGAATAAACAGCTCAGACAACACCGATGTCTGAGTGCAACCTATGCCTGGTCGCTAGACGTACTCGCTGAGTAAATTAAATTTGCTACTGCAAGAGAATGTCTACAGTTCTGGGCTAGTCTTGAAATGGGATATAGAACCATATTACAGACTCTCTCCTATGGTTTCCTCTATAAGGAAATTCTCTTCCTGCCCTCCATTGGCATTGCTTGCGTAGCCAGGTGACTGAAAACTGACAGGTCAACTGAAACCTGCTATCAAACACTCAAAGGAGCACAATTACAGGCTTCGGTAAGGCTGGTTTTATGACATATATATTGACATCAAAACTAGCGTCAAACTCAAAAAGTTCACAAAGCCATAAATCAACTCTCAGGTGGTAAGGGTAATGAATAAACGTAGACAGAGTAGTACTTGTAGAAATGAAACACAAATGTCCAAAAGTCCAAATAAAAACTGATCTTCCTTACTATCATCAGAGGTTCTAGGCCCACAGCAAATCATGATCACTTGAGACAGGGTTTCCGAGCAGGGGTTTGAGGAGGCTGCTGTGTGTTTCTGGCGTCCCCTCCTGGCTGGTAGAGGCGTGACACCTACCTATTTGCAAACAACATGGATTGGAAAATCACACAACCCTTTTTTAAAATATGTTTGCAACACTTAGGCAAGATTAATTAACACAGTAATTAAGCAATATCACGTGAGTGGAAGTGATGTGTGGCTTCGTGCCCTGCTGCCGAACCACAACCCGTGATGATATTCTGCTAACAACATCTGGACTACATGTGATATTAGCCTGACATAGCCCGACCATAATACTGCTGTTCATCCGTATTCACGGTCTGGATGTTGTTTAACCTGACGCAATTATAGGGCGGGGGGGGGGGGGTATTCAGTTCTGGTTTGAAACGATTGGACAGCTTGTTGAATCAGCTTCGCTTATTGGCCGGTTGGCTCTCTACTGATGTAATCCCACCCCAGAAGACCGTCCCCATACCATGGATATGGATGAACATTCATATTATGGGCGGGCTATGTCAGGCTAATGTGATATTGCTTTTAAGAAACACTTTCACCTTTTGCTGATTGTGAATAAAGTAATAACAGTCTCCTAGCTGAGTCCACAGCCCCCCACAATAGTCCCATGGGGGGAGAGGTCAAGATGTGTATAACATGGAGTAAATTACTGCAGTATTAAAATTGAAATCAGAGGCGTTTTTGAATAACTGGACCCCCATTTAGTTACATCTCCACTTCATATGTTACCCTCTCTCTATGGGTGTTTGTGTTTCTGTTTTGGTACGCCAATTCCCCACATGTAATTGATAGTGATATTGTTTCTCTCTTTTCTGTAAGGGTCTGAATGTAGGTGTAGGTACTATGTGTTATTTAACGGATGTACATTACTTTACCTTGTGTCTAGTGGCAATTTGTTTTGATGCACTGTACAACAGTGAAATCAAAATAAAAAGAAGTTTAAAAAAAAAGAAAGAAAGAAATGCAAGAAGTAGAAATATGTTGACAAACCAGAAATCTGACCGTGGGAATACACAGGCCAAGAGAACTCTGGCTGCTCTGTGTTTCAAAAAAAAAAAAAAAAAAAGTTGCCAAACTCTCTTGCCAAAAAGGTTATTGCAAGGTGTGTGTGTGTGTGTGTGTGTGTGTGTGTGTACAGTATGTTTGCGAGGTTACGCTTGCATGCAAATGCTATAATATTTAAGTGTGAGCTTGTATACAATAAGTCCATGCATATTTGTGAATTAGCATTGTGTGTGTGTGTGTGTGTGTGTGTGTGTGAATGTGCAAAATTGAGTGAAGATTAAGTATAACAAATACAAGAAGTAAAGAATGTTGACAAACCAGAAAACTGACCGCGTGGTTAGGTTTGCTTGCAAGTGCATGTGTAATATGAACTGCAGAAACTAGAAAATGTTTTCAAAACGGGGGGGGCGGAGGTCAGTCATATGACATATTTGTTTGACATCAGCATTGCAAAGAATTCCCATGAAAAAGTTCCCCTCAAATTCCACTCAAATATATTAACATTTGAGCAGGAGAGCCAAGCGAATCTTCTCATATATAATCTTATATATCAACATGATCAGTGAGTGGAATATAACCGAGAAATCATAAGGAACATGTCCTAGTTATATTCTACTTTTTTAATTCCAGAAGACATGTTTCACATATTTGTCTTTGTACACTTGGCACACTTAAACCTTTAATGCTTTTATTAATGTCATTCCTGCTCTGTTTTATCTTTTTTTTGTGTGCTTTTACTTTCTTCCATCTACTGTACTGTACGGCACATTGAGTTTCCTTTGAATAAGAGATGCGCTATAAAAACAAAATTACCTTGCCTTGCCTTATACCTTTGTAAGACTCATTGTAGGATTCATTCTTCTCATACATACTTTTCCTCTATCCTCTGTATTGTATACGTATGTAGGCCTATAAATACAGTATACTGCAAAATATAAGTGTGTATAAATACAGTATACTGCAAACCTTACTGGTGCATGCAAGCATGTACTTTCCTGGGTGTATAAATGTATGTTTATATGCACACAGGCATACCTCTATTTTTGCAGAAGGATCTCTGAACCTTGACTATACAGTACAGTACTTTGTTTGTGTAATATTAGTGGGTTTGGGTGGGGATGGGGTAGGGGGCTAGCTGTTGGGAGCACTGTTGTATGTGCATGGATGTGTGAATGTGTGTCTTTGTGAATATATGTTTGATATTATGTTGAGTATGTTCTATTATATTTAGTCTTTTCTGTTTGTTTTTTTGTTTGTTTTTTTAAATAGATGAAAAATATGTCATTAATGCACTGTTTAAATCATAACAGAAAGGCAGACAGGTAGACACACAAGTGCACACAAACAAACACACACTCTCTCTCTCTCTCTCTCTCTCTCTCTCTCACACACACACACACACACACACACACACACACACACACACACACACACACACACACACACACAAATACAAACCGGTTCATCTAGGTATTTTTTCCCCCTACCTCTATACTGTATAGGAAAATGAAATAGTCAGCACTCACAGCATAGACGAGAGAAGACTGCACTGGGCCATTACTGTAGATCTCTATTTCATCCAACATGGTAAGTTTGTAACTTCAATTTATATCATCAGAAATATTTTGGAGGTTGGACTTGAAAGGTTAAATCAAAATGTTTTTGATTGACTGATTGACCAGAATTATTTCAAACATTATCAAAAAAAGATTATATGAATAAAAACAATAGGCTACATATTTAAAAAAGGAAACTCAAAACTTTTTTCAGTATTCCATGATCTTTGGTTATACTGTGTTAAAGGCAGGATACCACAACATTAAAACAAATAAATAAATAAATAAATAAATAAATGAATGAATGAAATGGTCATCAATTTTGATTGGGTCAAGAGAGACCAGATTTGAGTTTGTGAAAAAGAGAAAACCTCCGCACGATCCGTGGGAGGGGGCTTAACTTATGGCATATGCACATCCAAATGTAAATACTGTATCAAGGGGAATTATCAAGCAGGCCTAACAGAGAACACTTCAACAATAATCGTATCCCTCTTTGTTTGTTTGTTTGTTTTGGATGAGAGTGTGTGTGTGTGTGTGTGTGTGTGTGTGTGTGTGTGTGTGTGTGTCTGTGTGTGTGTGTGTGTGTGTGTGTGTGTGTGTGTGTGTGTGTGTGTGTGTGTGTGTGTGTGTGTGTGTGTTCTACTCTCTACTCTTACATTTAGGACAAAGTTGTTTATCACATTGATAACATTTGATTTACAATTAGATTTGGCAGGAGTTTTTTTTTTTTTTTTTTTTATCATGAAGCAGTTTTAGCACTTCTGTAAACTGGAAACTATTACAGTTCCACCCAGACACATTTTTAGGTCTCAAAGAGAGTAGAGTAGGCCTTCATGGTTGCCCTAATCTGGTCAATCTCACATTTTTATCAGAAACAAAAAAAGAGAAAACATACTACTGTTTCATATATTAAAAAAAATAAAAATAAATAAAGAAAAACTGTTTATATGCACAGACTGAATCCAAACCGAATAGGATGACTTTGTGGATCATGGCGATATAAGTTTCATTTCTCCTGCTCATCCTGTTATACCTCTCCCTTTTTTCCCCACATGCAGCATTGGTGCCTCTTGGCTCTTCTACTCCCCCTAGTGGTGAACACACACCCAGTGGCTCGAACCACACTGCCCCTGGATTGTGAGGACATCTTCCAGAATGGATCCAAACACAACGGGGTTTACACCATCTACCCAACAACCGAAGACAAGCCTGTGGAGGTTTACTGTGACATGGGATGCACTGAGGACGAGAAACACGAGGACGGACAGTGGACGGTTAGTAAAGTACCTGTGTTTATGTCAGTGGATAAATTGCCATTACTAGTTCTATAGTTGCTAAGCCAGTTATTAATACCACCTGTCTGTAGCAAATCTGCATTTAAACAACTGCTGGTCATATACCAACCAGGGCCGTCGCAACAAGGCAGGCAAACCAGGCAAGTGCCTGGGGCCCCAGGCTGAAAGGGGCCCCCAAAATTGACTGTTTAATCATTTTAGTAGTTAAGTAGGTGGTGTTTTTCAACAAAAAATGACTTGGAGTTGGACAACTGTACAATACAAATAATTATATTGATGATGTTTGAAAATTATAACAATGTGGTTCATGTAAGTATTTACGAGGAGTGAAGGGCCCCTATGTCCTGTTTGCTTGGGGCCCCCAAGTACCTTGAAACGGCCCTGATACCAACTGTATTACTGTAATGTGTTTGAAGACACTGGGATAAGAATTTGGGTAATATTACTTCACAGCTGTACAATGCTTTTAAGGGAAGCAAAGAACTAGGAATGTGTGTTGTTTGTGGTTCATAAATGTGGTTCATATTTTGCAGGTGATCCAGAGGAGAATGGATGGGACTGTGAATTTCTACCGGCCCTGGGAACAGTACAAGGACGGCTTTGGGAACAAGGATGGAGAATACTGGCTGGGTAAACACACACACACACACACACACACATAAATACTTTATAAATCAGTTAGTGATAGTAAAAATGACATTTTGGTGGGTCTTAGGGGGTGCTGGATGCGAAGTTACAATTGGAGAAATAAATACAAAACCCATTTTAATTTTGGATTCGGACTCAGAATATCTGTTTGTCCTCAGATTTTTCAACAAGTGAAACAATTGAGTAGGCTTAATCAAGAGATCTGGAAATCCAAACGTCTAAATTTCAGAAATGCATACAATTTCTATTCAAGGGTGTCATACTGGGAGGGGGGGCTCTGAGATACGAGGACCCTATGTGGGGAGAGGGCCCTTGAGGAGTCTGGCATTGTATTCCAGGCAGTGAGGAGGCCCATGGCCACTGTTCGTGTATAGGGCCCAGAATTTGGCGCTTCACCCCTGTGTATATTCTATCGTAAATTATCAAGATGACCGATGTCTTCTCATCTGCAGGTCTGGAGACTATTTTCAGACTCACCTGGAGAGGTAAATACGAGCTGAGGGTGGATATGGAGGACTGGCAGAGGGGCAGCACCTACGCTCAGTACTCATCCTTCTCCGTCGACTCCGAGAACGACGGATATGCGCTTCACCTGAGCGGATACATCGATGGAGGAGCAGGTGAGTTTGGGATTATTGGCACAATCAAATGCATCATTATCTCGTCTCAAAATTTCTCCCTTAAAAAGCAAAATCGCAGTGTCTACAGAAACATCAAACAGCCTTTTTTTTGTTTGTTTTTCTGAGTAAGCTATATCTTGTCAAAAGGGGAAAAAATTGTCTCAAGGTTTTTTGAAATGTGTCCAACTAGGTGACTCTCTGCAACGAGTGAACGGTAGGAAATTCTCAACCTTTGACAAAGACCAGGACACCTGGAGCTCCAACTGTGCAGATACCTATCATGGCGGTTTCTGGTTCGCCAACTGCCTTTATGCCAACCCCAATGGTTTGTACAAGGGGAAGGGGCCAGTGACAAGCTACACTGGTATCTCCTGGTACCACTGGAAGGGTTACACTTATTCCCTGAAGGCTATCACCATGAAAATCAAGAGAGTGTCTTTGTCTGAGGCTTAATTTGCAAAATAATTTCTCTCTTTCTTCTTTTCTCTTTCAATTTCAGTTTAACAAAATCGCATAGACATTGACACATTTTTTAACAATGGAAAAATAAAGGCATTAATAATGAAAAGGCATTGCAGTCCTCAATAGCCTTAAAAAGAAATTCACATGTGAATGAAATCTTTTGCGAAAACGAACTCATAGAAGTTTAACATGTAGATGTAGTGTGGCTCTTTTTTATGCATTTATTTCTTTATTTTTCACATTAATATCTCCTCACAATCAACTTTCCATTTTAGTCTGAACTGGTCTTCAGTAATGAGTGGGCGCAGCCTGTGCCCAGTATTGGTGCTTTTATTATGCCATAATGTGTTTGTTTCTTCAGACAGGCTATATATTTTGTATGCTTTTATTTTCACAGAGTACCTTTAAACTTTAAAAGAACTGTTAACATTAACATAAACAGTAGAATAATTATGCTTCGGTCATTTCAATGAGGCTATGTTTTTACAGACAAAAAAAATCTCTTGTAATTCTTGTATCAATTTTTGGAATTCATACAATAAAATATTTCATTCTTATTGCGTTTCCATCTGTAATTTTGTCTTGACAAGTGTTTACTACATGAGAATGCATTTCAGGACTGCAAATGAGAATCCAAGAATCTGTCTTGCCATCGGAGGTATTAGGAGGCTAAGTACGCACCAAGTCCAAGTTCTGACAGCTCATGCTGACTGAATTTTATGCAAGCTTTTTTATGCAATTTTATGCAAGCTCCAATTGCATGAAAGGTAGGACACGGCACTCTAATATCATGTATCCTGCTGACATATGTGGTTGGTATGAAGAGGCCAGAGCCAGTCCCAACTTGAGTGGATATAGGCGGCATTTAATGAACTAACCTTTTAATTTAAGCAATTTCAATTAAGGAGCTCAGCAACATGGTTTTATTTTGTGAGATCATCTTTGAAAACATGAATACAAAAAATTGCATAATCATAATCTCATGTGTGAGGTTTTACAGATTTTTTTTTATTTCAATCCAGTCATGACCTGATGGGTTGATGTATGAATTGTGAAACAATGAAAGTGTATTCATTGTAACTTTAGTGATAGTGGCTTACTCTTTCTTTTCTCCCACTTTAGTCAGCTTTACTTCTAGGTCTGTTACAATGTCTTGTTTGGTTTGTAATATAGCCTATGTCTCTTAAAACATAGACATCACTCAGAAAAACACAGCAAATTTTAATCTCTTGAGAACTTCTCTTTTTTCTATTCATGCAATGATTTTTTATTTTTTATTTATTTTTTCTTTTTTTTCTTTTGCACACTTGGGTAGTACTATCCAGGCAAACAGGTATCAGAATAGGTAATATGAAAGTCTGAAAAAATAATACCTCTGAGACCACATTTAACACTTTTAATGGCCTTAAATTGGACAATTTTAATACTTTTTAAACCCCTGCGTACACCCTACAATGGAGATGTTCCAGACACTTTGCACGAAGTGAAACAATGTGAAACCAGATGGCCAAGTCAGCCCTGGGTAGTACCCCATTTAAATTAAAACCTACTAGCCTGATTACCTTAATTTTCTGAGTAGCCTGCCCAAAACTGCATATCACAAACTGACTTTTATAAATGGAACAGACCTGACAATGGCTAAGGCTATGCACCACCAGAGGGAGGAGCGTGGTAACAAAATATATTTTGGCCCTTTGAGATCCTGGAAAATCCCCATGAAAATTCCCATTGAAAGCCAATCAGGGAGGTGAGAGGTGGATTTCTGTGCATCACCTCAGAAACATTATCTGTATTATCGCTCGGACAAGACTGTATTTTTCCCTCCAGTCAACAGCATCTTCTCCTTGATAATTAATGTAGAAGTAAGTCTTTCCTTTAGTTTGTACCTATTCAGTTTGAAGGTTGATTATGTTTTGTTGTTGCTTGAAGTGTGTGTCATTTATGTTTGGATGTGTTTTTTTCTTTTCACATTTCACATTCCCTCTCATAGCAAACGTGCATCATTCTTCCTCAAACCATAATTCTGTACTTGTGTTTATTTTTGTATCTATTGTAGATGTAAATCTGTCTATTCACACATTTTTCTGCCACAAAAAAAGACAAGAAAACGCCTTCCACTGTACTGACTGTGAGACATTACATCTTTTTTTGTGGACCAGCATATATTTCCAACATGGTAAGCAGCATTATATTATTTCTGATAATATTCAAGATATAAAATAAATTGTGTTAAGCATGGCTACCAGAAAATTGACTGCAGTTTGACTTATGAAGTAAGTCATAATTTCATAGCCTTTGCCTCATGCTTGCAGCCTAATCCTGAGAGTTCTCTATTGCATTTCCGATGCTACAAATGAAATTTCCCAAAGACACAATGTCTACTTTAGCCTAAAGGTAAATAGAAAAGTATGAAAGCGCGATTTTAGACCTGATCACTCACAGGTGTCCAGGAGCCCTGGAGACTTTAGATGCGACTCTGTGAATCATGATAATGTATAAAAGTATAATTTTCACCTGCCCACCCTGCTTGTTTTTCCTCTCCTGCAGCTTTGGTGTTTCTGGTCTCTTCTACTCCCCCTAGTGGTGAATACAGACTCAGTCACTTCAACCACACTGCCCTTGGATTGTGAAGACATCTTCCAGAATGGGTCCAAACACAACGGGGTTTACACCATCTACCCAACAACCGAAGACAAGCCTGTGGAGGTGTACTGTGACATGGGGTGTGCTGAGAAGGAGAATCACAATGGCGGACAGTGGACGGTGAGTGTCTGTCTGTATGTCACTAAAATGTATAATATAATAATTCCACACATTTCTAAAATAAACACACACACACACACACACACACACACACACACACACACATACACACACACACACAGCACAGCACAGAACAGCACAGCACATACACACACATACATGCAAGCGAAATAAACAAAAAATTTAAAGACATTTTAACATTTACTGTAAAACATTTTTATTTATACATCACTTTCTTCAGGTAATCCAGAAGAGAATGGACGGGACTGTGAACTTCTCCCGCCCCTGGGAACAGTACAAGGAAGGCTTTGGGAAGAAAGATGGAGAATACTGGCTGGGTAAGAGCACACACACACACACTGACTGGCTGGGAACACACAGACACACACGCAAAATTGAGACGGTGTTGGGATTCTCACACAAAGAACTTCAGCCACCTGCCCCATTATCATTGTAGGTATGACAAAGTCAGTTTGAAAGGTTGCCATGAATGACTCACAATACCTAGACATCCCTGATATTCTGTATTGCAGTTTTTCTTTGCCAACCTTTCATCCTTGACACCTAAACCCAGGAGAAAGGAACAGTATTGTTCAAAGAATAAATGTTGTCTCACACCCTAGCATGTCTACTGTACCTTTCCACGCTAAGGTAACAGTCAAGGCAGAGAAAGGAAATATGAAGAGTGATATGATATCATTGTTATTGAAATGGTTGAAATGATCATTTGGTTTCTATAATCATAGTTATGTAAGCAATAAGCCATGAGTGGCCGGGAGTTATGCTCGATTTACCACAGGGGCCGTTAGGCATTACTTTTTGTTCTGTGATTGGATACCGAAAGCAGGCGAGAAAATCGGCTATGGTCACCATGCTGCTTTGCAGAGTGAAATGAAATAAGCGCACAAAGGAGCATGGTAACTCCCAGGCTAAGAACTATCAGTTTTAGAAGAGGAATTAAACAACGAGTTCTAATGTCTTCTCATCTGCAGGTCTGGAGACTATTTTTAGACTCACCTGGAGAGGCAGGTATGAGCTGAGGGTGGACATGGAGGACTGGGAGAAGGGTAGTGTCTTTGCTCTGTACTCTTCGTTCTACATTGATTCTGAGGAGGATGGCTACACACTTCACCTGACTGGATATATCAACGGAGGAGCAGGTCAGTTTGTAATTCTGAGAGCGATGAAAGTTTTCTTTTATCATCAACATTTACTATTTTTTACCACAAGGATGTAAGAGAGATACAATCTCTCCTATCTTAGGAAACCACCTAGCAGGAACATATAGCATCACAGACAAGACATTATTTCATTTCCAACAAGTTAATAAGACAATGAATGTCTTTGTCTTCTCAGGTGACTCTCTGAGTTATGTGAATGGGAGAAAATTCTCAAGCTATGACAAAGACCAAGATGTCAGCACCAAAAACTGTGCAGAGCTCTATCATGGCGGCTTCTGGTTCAACAACTGCCATCACACCAACCCTAATGGATTGTACAAAGGGAAGGGAAAAGTGTCTGCTGGCACAGGGATTTATTGGCACCACTGGAAAGGCAACACTTACTCTCTGAAGTCTATCACCATGAAGATCAAGAGAGTGTCTTTGTCTGAGGCTTGATTTGCTAACGAATCTCTCTCGGTCTTGTCCTTTCTCCTTATAATAAAAATGTGTGATGACCTCACCATTAAACTTTTACCACAGTGGGGGAATGACCCAAAGTATATTTTATTAATTTAGCCAATCGATGCAATGACTGACAAGGAATGTTTAAAAACTAGTATGGGTATAATCCATGAATATCTTTCTTCTTTTCATATAATGTCAAACCATTGAAATGATTTATAGGCAAGAGAGTGCCTTAAAGGAAAATACTGGAGTGAATTCAAGCATAGCCCTGTTGAAAGAGCTTGCTAAATGCGCGAGTTAGCGAGTGGAAAAAAAATAATTTGGTACAGCACAGACCGAACGCGAACGCAGAAGCGAACAGGCACTTTACACTGAATCAATGGGACCTGACTGTTGGAAACCGAAAGTAAGATCTGAGGTTACATTGACTCAATGTAAAGTGTTTCACGTTCGGGTTAGGTCTATGCTGTTCGAAATTCTTTCATTTCATGCGAAATATATTGCTGTTAGAAGGCTCGTGCAGCAGGGCTATGCTTAAACTTACTCCGGTATTTTCCTTTAAGCTCAAACAAGTAATACTCTCTAGCCTTTTCAAATAAGCACAAAGATGAGATATATTCATGAATATATCTCAAAATATTCTTGAAACTGGGGTTTGTAATTTCTTTAAGTATGGTTGATAAATGAGACTCAAGCTGTTCAGGAGAAGTCTAACCAGAAAGCAAGTGCCAAAACATAACATAAAAAAGATAATTGCTCCTTCCTTCGGTGGCACCAACTGTCCTCAGATAGTCTATTCAATTCACTCCTTGGGCCAAATCCCCACATTTGGCCCCTAAGCATACCACTCAGGGGCGCTGCTAGAAATTTTGGGCCCTATGTCAATAAAACATTTTGGGGCCCCTTAAATATTGATTTTGATATAGAAAACTTTCCCCCCTCTGGCGGCGCCCCCGATACCACTCAAGTGCAGGAAAGGTCATTGTGGTTTTTGTGTGTGTGTGTTTGTGACATCCAAAAATTAGAAACTATCTAATAGCTTTACATTCATGGTAGCTTCTTGTGTTTTATCATCTTGTTTATGTCCATAAGCCTAAGGAGGTTTGATGACAGTAGTGAATGGGGTCAGTAGTAGTAATCAGGGGAAAGTTCTAACTTTTTTGACTGAATGGACAATGCATACGCCTCTACGGTATTGTATTGAACTGATTTCAAATGTACACTCATAGGGCTGTAATTTGTGATCTTAGATATCTGCACATAGTACTACCCCAGTGTGCAATTTTTTGAGAATGTCATTGTGAAAGGAGATGAGTAAATAAAAAAAG
Organism: Sardinella longiceps; assembly: GCA_027497455.2. NCBI lineage: Eukaryota > Metazoa > Chordata > Actinopteri > Clupeiformes > Clupeidae > Sardinella > Sardinella longiceps. The sequence goes on along the minus strand of JAODXP020008460.1, from coordinate 75,649 downwards.
TGATTCTTGATACAAAACTGAAACGTGCAGTGTTTTAACTCCAAACTAAATAATCACACGTGGGTACAACCAGTGGTTAAAGTGGGATTTGGCAGGAGGGGGAACTCTCATATTTTGTGTCGGCATAAACAAAGAAAAATGTATAGAAGAAGAATAGGATGGTATTGTTCATTTATCTGAGGTGCCGGTACTGTGTACCCCTGCGTACCCCTGCGTTTCCCCCCCACTTTAACCCCTGGGTACAACCTAATCTTTTTTCATGTACAGTAAGCATGGTTTACGATTATCAAGAGCAGGTTATAGGGCGTGATGACTGTCTGTCATAAGCGTCTGTATGTGGCTCATAGCCAATCATATGAACTGCCACCAGATTGGGGTTTTTGTTTGTTTTTGCTTCATTCTTATAAGACATGTAAGTGTCAGGCCTGTTTAAACTAATATAATGGACATTTTTGAGTGGCTTACTCAACACTGCATGCAGATCACAAACTCACTCTTTTATATCTGCCAGTAACCTGACAATGCATGCACCTGTGGGAGGAACAGGGTGGACACAAAAGATGATATTGTGTCCTTTAATACAGAATGAGAACAATGAGAGTGATTACTGACCCAAATAAAGTCAAGCAGGAAAAAAAGAGGTGGAACACCTCACAGACCTTGTCCGTATGACATCGACAGTGGGGTCTATTTCTCTCTCCTAGGCTGAAGGCAAAAGCCTCTCTTTGGTCATAAGCAGTAAGCCATTCTTTTATTTTTTTTTCATGATGTTTTGTTGCATTACCTTTCCATAATTTTGTGTCAATTCATGCTAGTGTGGATCTTTTTTTTTTTTTTCCATTTCACATTGGCATTTATAGCAAAAGACAACTATCTTCTTTTTAAGGTAATGCAATTAATCTTTTTAGATCTAGGGATGAAAATCTGACTCATTTTTGCTGCAACACAAGAAAACCATCTTCCACTGTGTACTGCCATAAGATTTTTCTTTTTGTGGACTGCACATATTTCCAACATGGTAGGTGTATAGCTAATATTTCACATTCAAAATAGTTAGCTTAATTACCACAGCCTTACCTAGTTAATCTGTTTTGAAATTGGTTTAAAAGTTATTATTTTACTGCCTACAAATGAAACACTTGCTATTCAATGCAATTTTATAATCATCAATGTTAACAGTGCCAGTCACAAGACCAACTAAGTATCTATGGCTTGTTGCTAGACTTACTTGCTGAGCAGATCTATTTGTACAGTAGGCTACATTAGACCAAAATGAGACCAAAATGCTTTTACCCACATATGTAACACCAGGTAAGGGGGTGAGTAACCCAATTTCATAAAAAGGTGGAGTATTCCTTTAAGCATAAATGAAATATTATGACAGTATAACAGCATAATTTCTCCTGCTCGTTTTCTTTTATTCTCCTGCAGCTTTGGTGCTTCTGGACTCTTCTACTCCCCCTAGTGGTGAACACAGACTCAGACACTTCAAACACACTGCCCTTGGATTGTGAGGACATCTACCAGAATGGGTCCAAACACAACGGGGTTTACACCATCTACCCAACAATGGAAGACAAGCCTGTGGAGGTGTACTGCGACATGGGGTGCACTGATGAAGAGAATCATGAAAGCGGACAGTGGACGGTTAGTGTTTGCACATGTTGGTGAAATGTGCCTATAATAGTTTCACACAGATCTAAAACCGGAAGGTTGCAGGTTTGAGCCCCGCTCTCGGTTGTGGAAAATGTGATGGGTGCTGCCTAATACTCTGCAGGAGCGTGAAGAATTTAAATCTTACACCCTTCTTTGGACTTAAAGGATAGCTCTGGAGTGAGTTTAAGCATAGCCCTGTTGCACGATAGAAATAGAAATAGAAATGTGCATCTTTATGTATATCTAGGTTAGCCTGACATAGCCCGACCATAATACCAAAGATCATGGAATGAATCCTCTCTGATAATACTGCTGTTCATCTGTACTCATGGTCTGGAGGTTCTTTAACCTGACATGATAATAGGCCGCGGGGGGGGGCATTCAGTTCTGGTTTGAAACGATTGGACAACTCGTCTAATCAACTTCGCTTATTGGCCGGTATGTAAACCCGCCCCAGAAAACCATGGATACGGATGAACATTCGAGCAGCATGGACCGAACGTGAATGCGGAGCATGTTACATGTCAACAGGTACCTCAGATCTTACTTTCGGTTTTGAATAATGAGGATCCATTTATTCAGTGTAAAGGGCTTGTTCGCTTCTGCGTTCGTGTTCAGTCTGTGCTGTTCCAAATAATTTTGTTCCACTCGATAACTAGAGCATTTGGCAGGCTCGTTCGGCAGGGCTATGCTTGAAATCAATCCGGAGCATCTCTTTAAGCACCTGAGAATACCGCCCTATAGAGAATAGAAAAAGATTGAATGATCTCTTTAACAAAATCTTGAAAAGTGCATAAGACACATACGTTCAAGAATCAATTTCCATGTGAGAATAGTTGGTGAAGGCCCAGCAATGTGATTAGGCTAAATCAGTAATTTATGATTGGAAACATTTCACAATCAAAGTCTGTGGCTAATGAGCCCACACTGAAGTAGGGAGAAACAAAATGAAAACAAGAACAATACTTATATCACTCAAAAGTTGTACATATTAAAAATCAAACATGTTTTGTTACTTTTTTTTGGGCAAACAGAGGGCATGATAGGGGTCTTGCTCTTTCTTCAGGTGATCCAGAGGAGAATGGATGGGACTGTGAGCTTCTATCGGCCCTGGGAAGCCTACAAAGAAGGCTTTGGGAACAAGGATGGAGAATACTGGCTGGGTAAACACACACACACACACACACACACACACACACACACTTGGTAAGTAACTCACTCAGTTTTTAGTGTAGGCTATAATGGGTGGGTCATGGGGAAAAGGCATTTTGATGCCCTTTAGGGGATGTTGTTACCTCACTCACTCATGTCAGATGATGCGCTACGTAACTTTAAGGCACTTCCGCGCAACAATCTGATGTTGAAGCCCTTCAGAGCGATTTCAAGCCCAATATTTTCTAACCGAACCAATCAGGGCTGCTGGCTGCTGTAGAGGGTGTGACGTAGCGAAGAAGCAACCGTTTTGAATCCAACCAATCCAACAAACGTAACCAGCGTCATCGGTTGGTTTTGATGTGATTGGCTGAAGTGTACGTCAATTAAATTGATGGACAAGCCGTTTGTCCAGTTAGATTCAAGGATTTCTGGCTCCTGAAATAACTCGTCTATCACATCTGACGTGAGTGAGGTAAGGGATGTTGCAGAATAAACTACAGTTAAAAAATGCATTGGGATTCTCACTCAAAGTACTTCAGCCACCTTCTCATTTCCATTGTAGAGATACAGTATGACAAAGTGAGTTTGAAAGCCTACAGGTTGGCACAGATGACTCATGATACTTGGACAATCCTTGTCATCCTTGTCACCTAAGCCCGGGAGAGAGGAACTGTATTGTTTGAGAACTGAATGTCACACCCTGGCATGTCTACTCTACCTTCCCATGCCGTGATCACAATCAAGGCAGACAAAGGAAATATGAAGATTAAAGTATTGTATTACACAGCTCTTTATAATGCTGTAGGATGCTCCATTCACTTCAATGGGACCTCCCAACGTTCTACGATCTGATATTAGGTTACATTAAAATATAGATGGACACTTTATTTATCCCATTGGAAATTCAGGAAGGGGGCAGATACTTTCTGCTTCAACCCATTGCTACAGCGCTTTTTTTGTTTGTTTGTTTGTTTTTGATGTATTGTAAGTGCTGAGGTAGAGTTCAACTTCACAGCTTTATTGGCGCTCTTGATGAAACTGCCTGAAGTTTCCGTTAAAAGGAAAATACCGGAATGAATTCAAGCATAGCCCTGCTGCACGAGCCTTCTAACAGCAACATATTTCGCATGAAATGAAAGAATTTTGAACAACATAGGCCTAACGCGAAACACTTTACATTGAGTCAATGTAACCTCAGATCTTACTTTCTGTTTCCTACAGTCAGGTCCCATTGATTCAGTGTAAAGTGCCTGTTTGCTACTGCGTTCGGTCTGTACTGTACCAAATTATTTTCTTCCACTCACTAACTAGCGCATTTACCAAGCTCTTTCTACAGGGCTATGCTTGAATTCACTCCGGAATTTTCCTTTAAGATTTTATTGTAGTTGGGGTATTGCCAGAAACATTTAGAAACAACTTTATTTGATTCTTTGCCCACTGGACGGTGGATTTGTAGGCCTCAGTGCTGATGGCTCACTCTGTTTACATTGCCAATTTAACTTTTCGAAACATTTGGTTTCGAGTTCTGAAATCCCGCGGTCCCTGATAATCTTTTAAGGTAACGCACAAGCACAGCTACTGTCCTGCACTATAACAGGACAATAGCTGTGCTTGTGCATTACATTGAAGATTGTTAGGGACTGCTGGATTTCAGAACTTGTAACTGTTGCTTTTAGAAACCAAATGTTTTAAAAAACGTAAATTGGAATGAAATGTGGTCGGAGCCATGGTAACACTTGAATTTACAATGTCATGGAATACGATTCAACCAATCAAGGGCTGGAACTACCATTTTTAGAAGTTCTAAAATCCATCAAGGAATTTCTAATCCCAAATCATGATGTCATCTCATCTGCAGGCCTTGAGACTATATTTAGACTCACCTGGAGCGGTAAATACGAGCTGAGGGTGGACATGGAGGACTGGGAGAAGGGTAGTGTCTTTGCTCTGTACTCTTCGTTCTACATTGATTCTGAGGATGATGGCTACACACTTCACCTGACTGGATATATCAACGGAGGAGCAGGTGAGTTTGTAATTCTAAGAGCAATGAAAGTTTTCAACATAATCTTCAAGTCTCATCAACATTACGAATTCTTAAAACTTGTCATTGGTTTGCAAAAATGTAAGGAATACAATCTCTCTCACCTACTATAGCTTGAACAAAACTAGCCTGGCCTATATACTTCGATATTCATCTCTCTCCATGATACGCCTGGGCTTCTGGTATATTGGCATTGTTCGCAGTCACCAATTTGATCCTGCGTCAATCAGCGAGCAGTAGGTGGGAGTTAATGAGAGATTATGTCAAATTTCTGCAGTTTTACGTAATGTTCACACTGCATCTGTCCGTTGACGGACGACGGGGGAGGTGTCTGGCGGAGGGGGAGTCAATTCTCTCAATTCTGATTGGTTTGACGGATCTGTTGCCAGCTAAAAAGTTGAAAGATTTTCAGCTTTTCGACGGACGCAATGGATCTGTTTGGACCAAGGAGGTTATATATAAACTGGACACAACGACTAAGTCCTGCCCTCCATAGAACTGAATGGCCGAGGCTAGGCTAGTAAATGCGGTGAATTGACAGTCAACGCCATTGTGAACACTGGAGGTAACAGACCACGACCATGCCCATGCTGCCCATGCGCAAAGTTCCAAAGTTGGAAATGACGCATGGACTCACGTTGAATCTCTTTGCAAAAACAGTAGTCCTTCAGTCCAGACGGTGGTGATAATGCACCTAGTTTGTTTGCCATACAACACGAGGAAGAAAGTTTTGTCGAGAACGTGCCTGAAGTTTTATAGCATTCATGATAGTACACTTTTTTTCACAAGCTCCTCAAGAAATAAGCAAAGAGTAACCAGAGATCATGAAATATTGCTATTACTCTCCCCGGAGAAATAACATTTCGCATGTAACCGCCCACCAACTTGTAAGTGCATGAGTGCTTGTGCCAAGCATTACTCCCGTTCATGCGCTGCCATGGTTAGGATTGTGACTCCATACTTAAATATGGCGATGCTAAAGTGCCACCGCTAATCTGCGCGTTCTTGACCCCCTGGTTTGGACGGACAGACCCACAATGCATTTCGCGAAAGGTCCATTCAAAGTCAATGAGATCCGTTGACGGACGGATGCAGTGTGAAAGCACCGTTACTGTAGCTTACTTAACGCCCAATCTGGCTATGTCAAGGTCATTTAGGTGAAATATGATTCAAATGTTTCAAACTTCTACAGTTCAGGTATCCAGCTTACAATAATTATTCGTCAATAGCTGAGATCAGACCCTTGTACAAAGCGAAGCGTACACCAAGCGGATGGTCATGGCCAGGCTAGAAGAAAGCATTCTAGAAATCATTTCATTTCAATAGATTGATTGGCCAAGACTAGTCAACCTAACTATTTAAGGATATGGTTGAGGTGAATGTGAAAATTTACCTGATGAAGGTCTAAGACCGATACGTTGTAATTTCTTAACCTTTAATAAATATTTTGCTTGCGTAATGGTCAGTGTGCGGGATTCCTTTCAAGCTACTAATCTATGACCATATGGTCTTCTCCAACGCACCCGACCGAGAAAAAGAGGTGTGCAAGAAGTTTTCATCACTACTGAATATGTCTTCTCATGAGGAAAAAAAAATAACCTATGTTATTTAAATAAATTGTGTTTTAAGGTAATTCTCTGGCTTGGGTGAATGGGAGAAAATTCTCAACCTATGACAAAGATCAAGATCTTAGCAGCAGCTCTAACTGTGCAGAGCTCTACCTTGGCGGCTTCTGGTTCAACAACTGCCATCACACCAACCCTAATGGATTGTACAAAGGGAAGGGAAAAGTGTCTGCTGGCACAGGGATTTATTGGCACCACTGGAAAGGCAACACTTACTCTCTGAAGTCTATCACCATGAAGATCAAGAGAGTGTCTTTGTCTGAGGCATAAAATTCATGATTACTTCACCATTACTTTCTTCACCATTACAGAGCCCATTTAAAGTGCTTATACTCAAATTAGCCAATTGGTGCTCCAATGAGTGATAGCAAAATGTTGTGTCTGTGTCACCCAGGAGTAATTAGACAAAACTGTGTTGTACTTTGTGGAATCTTTCAATTGGTAACTTAAAGGTGCAATATGAGTTCCTGCATGGTTTTCAGAGCGAATTCACTTTCATCTCAAATCGCAGGTATCTCCTCTGTATTTGCTAGCCGTCTGCCTCCTAAATACACTGTGAAAAAAATCTGGTCTCGGGAGACTACTCAGGGGCTGTAATCGTCAAACAAACAAAACAAAATAAAAACAATAACATAGCAGTGTTAAAGCACACAAACAAACAAAATAAATAAATTCTAGCAAATCATCAGATTGGTTGGGAGTCACAAACTTACTCCCATCCTTCCCACAACCGTCTTTAGCTGGAACATGGTTTGTTATATTTTGGTGGTGAACCCGGCCCCATATGTTTGTTTGAGTTTTACAGCCCCTGTGTTGTCTCACAAGACCAGACGTTTTCACAGTGTATTCAGGAGGACTAGCACATCAAGTGGAGATGCCTGCGATTTGAGATAAAACTGGAATCACTCCGAAAACCATGCAGGAACTCATATTGCACCTTTAACTAATAAGCTGCATTCTGAGTATACAAGATATCCACGAATAGATGTAGATGCATACATGTAAATGTATTAATGAAAGCTCATTAAAAGGATTTTCAAAAAGTGTAAAATGTCTGTTTATTGCCAGCTGCACAATGTCAGAAGACACAATAGAACAAATTGATTCAATAATTATTATCCACAAGTTTCCAGAGTCCCATGATGCTTACCGCGAAATGTGGGAGATATTTTCGCTTTAATATTAAATCCAATGGTATGCCACCGGCAATCAAATTACTTTTCTTGACCTTGTTAAACGTCAAAATTCCCAGCACCCATGGTCCCTATAAAGCATTTGAACCAATTTTTTTGTTTGAACCCAGATCAGGGGCATCAAACTAAATTTTGGTAACACTTTACGTAAGGGTGCATGGCTGTCAGGCTATAAATTATCATGAATTCATGCATGATTTCATTCATGATTCATGCATTACTTCATCTCTGAATATCTAATGACTCATCAGGTATTAGCATGAATTCATTGTTTGTCATTAATGACCTCCTGCTGAAATAGCACATGACCTTAAGCATTAATTACTCTGGGTACATCATCATGAGTCATGGTTAACTATGCATGATCATGATGTTTTTGTTCAAAAGTTAAATAAAAGTGGATACTTATTTAGCTTAGTTTGGTCTAGTTCCTCATGAATTCATCATGTAGAATTTCCCAGACATTGCAATGATTTTTATCTATTACATACCATGCAACTAAATTTTACCTATTTAACCATGTGAACACTTTAGTTTAGAGGGCACAACCATAACTTGTAATTCATGTCACTTTCATCACTTCATCTGAGGGGCCACAAATATGATGAACGCCTTAAAAATAATTATTATGATGATATGTATGCCGCCCTTATTCTGATGTTCAAAAGAGTGCACCTGTGTAACTGTCTGTTAGCAAGAATAAAGAAATAAATGGAAAAGCAATATCTTTACCATTGATAGGACCATCCAATTGTACAATTTGAACCCTGCCAATACTTTAGTTGAGGGGGCACAAACATGTGGAAGTCATCATGATCATGCTAATTACTCATGACTCATGATGATGTACCCAGAGTAATTAATGCTTAAGATCATGTGGTATTTCAGCAGGAGGTCATTAATGACAAACAATGAATTCATGTTAATAACTGATTAGTCTCTAAACATTCTGAGATGAAGTAATGCATGAATCATGAAAGATTTCATGCATGAATTCATGATAATTCATGTACCCTTACCTTAAAGTGTTACCCAATTCTCGAATCACGCAATTGCTATTTTTGCAAAACCGTAAGGGAATTTCTCAAAACAATCCAGACAAAACCATGGAATGCCTGCAAAAAACTTTCTCTTTCTCAAAATCTCGTTCATCTCTCAAAATGTAATCATATGTCAGTCATATGTCAATGAACGTCAGAAGAACAAGTCCTTGTGTCATTGTGTGCAGATAAAACAAATTATTCAGTCATGTTGTCAGTGTACACATGAGGGGTGTTCTGATATAAACTATGGTTATAAACCTTACATAAACTATAAGCTTTGGCAATAGTTATTGTAAGTTGGAAATGACAACTCAGTGTATGTAAGAGATTGATTGTAATACTGGAGAAGTTTCAAAATGATGCTGTTGCTGTTTGTACTGCTACAGAAAGGAAAGGCACTAAAAAGCTAAATGTGAATATAGATCAGGGGTGGGTAATTATTTTGGTCGAAGGGCCACATTGGCGCTTAGATTTTCACTAATGGGCCGGGTGTTAACCGTCAACCGGTTGATGCCAGTAAATTGGCAAGTCTCAAACCAGTAGCCTCACTTTCTTCAGAGGACATGTTAACATGCAGGGTTAAATAGGGGAATTTGTATTTCATGACTACAACAAATTTGATAATTTAGGCCTAATGATCTAAGTCCCCTTGGCTAAAAGATAAATTATTCTACTTTGGGAAGGCTCCGCGGGCTTGATTAACTCATTGACTGCCAATGACGTCTTTAGACGTCAACTGAAATACTGCCGTTCACTGCCAATGACGTCTTTAGACGTCAACTGCGTTTTTTAATGGGGAGGGCTGCAGAAAGACCTAGGGAACCTTGTCTGTAAATATCAGAATTCTCCGTCGAAAATTGTTGTTCCAAATTGATCCTGAGGGTGGCAGTGTGTCACTTTGGATGTGAGATGAGCATAGATTCATAGGTATGGCCAAGGGAGAAGTAGAGAAAGCTAATGACATGGCTAAATATGCCGCTAGCAAAGTGCAGACGTAAATCGGAGAAATTTAGGCAGTTCACACTCGATCAGAGTATGTGTCACTGCCATAGTAGTTCGAGTAGTGTTCCGATCGTGGGAGATGAAGGAGATCAACCTTGGGCAAACGGAAATAGCAGTTGTGACTTGTTTCAGTGCCCAGCTAGCTCACAGTTCCGGGTCAGGTAAGAATTTGCGAGCCAGTTGTTGATCACTGAGTTTTCGCTGTCACAGCCTGTAAATAGCATATATTTACCTTGTTACAACAATGTCTATTTTATTACCAAAAGCCCCCTGTTACTGTTGTTTTTGTGGTCTTATCACAGGAAGACATTTTCCCGATGTTTGACGTGCTAATAGACCGAAAAAAACGCGCATCCAAGACACTAACGTTGTCAAACAAAACGCTAATTTTCTCCCTTTTTTGATAAACAACGGGTGTGTTTGGAGAAAGTAGCTTATGTTTGCCTGCTGATTTCTAAGCAATGGAAAGGGGTAGAAACGAACTTTTTTTTCTGGTGAAAGAAGAGAGTCTGCTCTTTCTTGTGGTAGTTTCATTGTTTATGTAGTCGTAACACATAATATTCTGTGGCTCTTTAAAAAACAGTCAAAATTCCCCAAAACCTCTGGCAGTATGGAACTCTCTATTCTGAAAACGGCTGGCAGTCAATGAGTTAAATAGCTCAGCGGGCCGCATGTGGCCCCCGGGCCTTAGTTTGCCCAGGGCTGATATAGATGTAGGACGATCTTATTTGCTAATACTATATGTGTACATGCAGTGCTATAGATATTGCAGTTCAGTCTTCCTACACTTTACATAAATGATTCACCTTATAGGCTTCTGTCTTTGACATATGTGAGACTATTCAACAGAGAATTGTACACATTTTTTTTGCATGTATGTACCAAAGCATTTGCAACTTGCTGACAGAAATGAGAAACTGCTTTTTTGATGTGCACAAGTGACACAATGATGTGAGGATTGAACAAGTAGTTTTAGACTTTTGATCCTGCTCTGAGAACTGTATTAAAGCAACTGAAAAAAAACTAAGACTTGAGTGACACAATTTTCATAACTCAACACTTCATTTAACAAAATTAGAAATGGGGAATTGAAGGTGTAAGCATGCAAGATTATTTTGTTTATCAGGTCTACCTTTTTTAAGTCTTTTCATTTGTGCTGAAATACCTTTTGCACACAAAGCTGATAGATTTCTGATGCATCTGACATGTAAGAGCCAATGTGTTTAAAATGAGAAAACAAAATTTAACCCTTAGTGAACCCAGATGTTTTTTATTTTGTTTTGAATCAGAGTTACTGATTGGGGTTTGAGGAAAAAGAGACCCCTTTCTCCCCTGTGCCTCCCAGCCTCCCTAACACCCAATTAGGCACCAAAATCCTATACATACAGGAGAACTAACAGGAGACCACCTCAAGGGGGCACCAGAATCATATGCATACAGGAGAACTAACAGGGGACCACCACAAGGGGGCACCAAAGTCATTTAGGAAGAAAATTGTCTGGTAGAGCCAGGAAATAACACTTATCATAAGACCCGGCAATGCCCCAGATCGGCCCTGTCCACTTTGGGTGCAATGTGCCTCTCTCCTGTCCTGTCCCTTCCCTCACTCTCCACCTCAAGCTGGTGTGTGGTGAGCGTTCTGGAGCCTAATGTGATTAGGTTACACATTGGTGGTGGTTAGTGAGGTCCCACCTTCCTGTAAAGCGCTTTGGATCAACTGAGTTGTGTTATGTGCACTTTGGAACAACTGTGTTGTGCTCTGATCTACTACAGGCGTTGTGTTCACAGGTGCAGGTGGCCAGGCCAGGCCAGGATGCCCCCTTTGTCCTGGGCGTGCCATTGGCTCTTGTTTGGTGTTTTGCCTGTTTTTCCCGCAGATTGGCTGATATGAGATGTTTGGGTTACTTCATTAACCTTTATTATTATTATTATTATTATTATTATTATTATTATTATATTGACATTTATTCTATACTGTTGTTATTCTTGAATATATTATTAAGAAGTGTGTCTTTTGAAATAATTCAGTTGAAAAACACAGAGACATGATAATGCATTAATTCCATTTTAAAATAACTTTAATGATGTTACATAATATGAATGTACAGCAGCAGAAATCAATGGATTCCCCATCAATATCCATACTGTAGGAAAGCAGTGTATCAGTTTCACTGCAGAAACCCACTAAACCCACTAATCATTAGAGACTCAACTGGCTGATTAAACCAACAGGCCTTTTGCAATAGTGCAGTGCAGTGTCATAGCCTAGACTCTAGACCAGTGGTTCTCAAAGTGTGGTCCGGGGACCACTAGTGGTCCGCGAGCAAGCTCAAGTGGTCCGCGAGAGGATTTCCAAAAAATATGTTCATTTAATCTATTTCTCACTAACATTATTTTAAAGCCAAAGATGAGTGGTTCAATGAATACTAGCAGGCCTGTAATTTACATTAAAAATTTAAGCTATCTGAATTTGAAGTGCCCATAAATGCCAATTTAGAAATGCCTATTGATGAAGGGGTGCATGCAACTTGGTGAGGGGGCGTGAGGGTAGGTGGTCCCTGAAAAATATTCTTTGGGCAAAGTGGTCCTTGGTCTGAAAAAGTTTGAGAAACACTGCTCTAGACGTACCCCTAGTGGTAGCAAATTTGAATTTGCACAGAGGTACGTCTAGAGGCCACTGATAGAAACCCGTTTTAGCCTTCCTCTGGAGGCGGATAACCAATCACAGCGCGGTATGTGTACAGGAAATCGTAAGGCGGGCTTTGTACGATGACGACAGCCCTGCTCAAACCAGAGCGGAATCGTCTTTGGCTTTAGTTTTGGACGAATTGCACTTGTCATTTTCTTTGAAAGTGAAACAAGAAAGTGCACTGAAGTTTTTCGTTCTGAAAAAGATGTCTTTGCCGTGTTACCGACGGGCTACGGGAAAAGTTTGATATACCAGCTGGTACCACTGGCCGGAACGCTAGCCTATTATGTGGAGAGGCAGTTTGAAAGACAACGCAATCACCCGCCCCTCCATTGAGGTACAGTCTATCAGTGGTCTTCAGACTATACATTCTTATGATATAGTCTGACGTGTCAGGCTAGCAGTGTCATGGTATGTCAATGAAGTCATCACTTTGAGACCGACACAAAATTTTGATTAGATAGAAAGAGAGAGAGAGAGAGAGAGAGAGTGATTCTTTAGCAAATCAAGCCTCAGGCAAAGACACTCTCTTGATCTTCATCATGATAGACTTCATAGAGTAATAGAAACTGCTTTTCCAGTGGTACCAAATAATTCCTGTTCCAGAGGTCAGAGAGTTCCTCCCTTTGTACAAACCATTAGGGTTGGCATGATGGCAGTCGTAGAACCAGAAACCACCATCACTGTCATCTGCACAGTTGGAGCTGCTGCTGTCTTGATCTTTGTCATAGGTTGAGAATTTGTATCCATTCACATGATTCAGAGAGTTACCTAAAGAGAAACATTTTCAACATTTTCGATCAGAAGACAATTGTCTTGAAACATATGTTTCAGATAAGATTTGTGGGGGGAGGCTGTTGTTGATTTTATTTTGTCCAAACATCAATTTCCAAACGTCAATACATCAATTTCTATTTATGTAACCGCCTTCACAGTCCCTCAATGTTGATCAAAATTGTATTGATTGGATGGACTCCAAAATTATATTTGAAACAATCATTGGGCATTTCAATTTTACTTTCCATAGCAAAGTAACACATGGTAAATGTAAACACACACGATGTCCAATTTCATGTGAAGTTAAAATACTTTAAATGTTATCACCTCCATCAATGAGGTTATGTTTTCGGTTGCGTTGGTTTGTCTGCTTGTTTGTTTGTTTGTATGTTTGTCAGCAAGATAACTCGAAATTAATAGAACAAGAGATGGAATTCATTTTGAAATCAGACAATACATTTACATTCCCCTGTCATTTTCATTTTGAATGAGACATTATATTTCAGCCTTGCGCCATCATTTAATTCAGGCACATTTAATTTACTTTTAGAAAGACTTTTTAAAGACAGTTTTAAGTTCATAGAAAAATGAAATGTCAATGCCAACTCACACATTTTGGTGAAATGAGAAACACTTTCGCTTGAAACTGACCTGCTCCACCGTTGATGAATCCGCCCACGTGTAGCTTGTATCCATCATCCTCGGAGTCGATGGAGAAGGACGAGTACAGAGCGTAGGCGCTGCCCCTCTCCCAGTCCTCCATATCCACCCTCAGCTCGTACTTGCCGCTCCAGGTGAGTCTGAAAATAGTCTCCAGTCCTGCAGATGAGAACACATTAAAGTCTGTCTGCCACTCAGAACTACATGGTAAAACAGAAAAAAAACAAAGAATAGCCCAAACTAAGACACATTCTTTTTTGTTGCTAAGAGTCGATGCAGTGGAAAGAAAGAAACCTCCACTTTTTTCTCTCCAACGGCTTAGACATGTAGATGACAACAAGCTGTGTACTTCATTTTGGGAGTGTGGCGCATGAAGAAAAGGTAGCGTGGCAAATGTAAATTCAAGTCTGCATAGTCCATTGCTGTTTACTAATTGCACCACTTAAAAGGTGTGTGAGTTGTGTGTGTGGAAAGAGTCTACTAGAGTAGACTATGTGTGTGTGTGTGTGTGTGTGTGTTTTGTGTGAGTGTGTGTGTAAATAATCTATCTATCCATCCATCCATCCATCCATCCATTTATAACTCAGTGAAACATGCATTGTGTTCTTACCCAGCCAATATTCTCCATCCTTGTTCCCAAATCCCTCCTTGTACTGTTCCCAGGGGCGATAGAAGTTCACAGTCCCATCCATTCTCCTCTGGATCACCTGAAGAAAGAGGAGAAGAGTTGTATCGTGAAAGTTTATCTTGAACATATTAAAAACGACCAAGAGAATACATAACATTACATGCACAATTTCAAACATCTTGCTTTTTAAACTCAAACTCTTTCATTTTTATGGCCCTCCTCACAAAAAAAAAGTGTGTGTGTGTGTGTGTGTGTGTGTGTGTGTGTGTGTGTGTGTGTGTGTGTGTGTGTGTGTGTTTGTCAGCTACTACAATTTTGATAAATTATATTATTATATTATACATTTTAGTGACATACAGACAGACACTCACCGTCCACTGTCCGCCATTGTGACTCTCTTCCTCAGCACACCCCATGTCACAGTAAACCTCCACAGGCTAGTCTTCGGTTGGGTAGATGGTGTAAACCCCATTGTGTTTGGACCCGTTCTGGTAGATGTCCTCACAATCAAAAGGCAGTGGGCTTCGAAAGACAGGGTGGGACATCACCACTAGAGGGAGTAGAAGAGCCCAGATACACTGGAGCTGCGGGAGAAGAAAAATGATCAAGAGGCTCACAGAGGAAATGATGCACTTACAGTAATTTCTGTTATGATGTCTTGAGCCATGGAGACACTGTAAACACTGTACTTGTTTTATTCATGCATGTGTGGCCTTCTTTGAGTGTATGAATGCACACATTTCCTCATCTATCTATCTATCTATCTATCTATCTATCTATCTATCTGGTATCTATCTATCTCACTTCATAATACATTTCCTCTATAAATGCTTATTAACTTAATTAACTGTTAACAGTGTTAGGCAGCAGTAACTAACAGAAATTTCACTTAATAGTTACTGTAAGTAGGTAACAGTTAGTTTAGAGTTTTTTTATGGTAAATAATTAAAAATGTATACAGACAGTGCACTGCAACATGCAGACAGTTAGTGAGCACTTACCATTTTAGATGTTTGTGCTGTGCTGGTCCCTGAAGATAAAAATCTGGATCTTTACTTGTCTCTTCTGTGTCTGCAGGATGTGTGATGAGCTGGATTTTCATCTTATTTATACACATGAGTGAGGAAAAAGTGAGGAGGAAAATATCATCGGGGAATCCCCTGACAAACTGGTTAGTGATAAGTGTGTGTGTGTGTGTGTGTGTGTGTGTGAGAGAGAGAGAGAGAGAGAGAGAGAGAGAGAGAGAGAGAAATTGTATGTGTGTTTGTTTGGCAGGGGTGTCACATAATTTATTTGTGTGTGTGTGTGTGTGTGTGTGTGTGTGTGTGTGTGTGTGTGCATTCCATGTCTGGAATGTATGCGTGTGTGTTTGGCAGAGGTGTCACATAATTTATTCCGGTGTGTGTGTGTGTGTGTTAGTTTGATTAGGAGATGAAAGCCAGCATGCTTCTTCACCTTCACCAATGCCAAAGAGTCAGGCTCGTTGGTATGGCAGTCAGAGTGCATACTCAACTGTAGTGATGGTACTCCGACACACTGCCTTCCCCTTCTGGAAGCGCACCCATGTGATTCTCGCATACTATAGCGTTCATTACGCATCCACCAGCCGTACTTCTTCCATCCCAGGGCGCCCCACATTCTAGTGCTTCACCCATCTCTGGACTCTGCACTAGCACAAAAAAATTGCAAAATGTTCAATTGTTCAATTTCTGACGAAGATGTTTTGTGTGTCCTTGAATCTTAAATGTTACATTAGTAAGAGGACTGGTAATTGTGCAAGCCTATTAGATCTGTCGCCCTGTCAATGACTCTTCCCAAAGTATTTGGATCTTGTATCTTTTGCTTGTCTTCTAGATCCAAATAAAAGTAATCAAACGTGTCTGTGGAGTTTACACAATACAACAAATTTGCTGCTTAAATGACACAGTTCATATGTTCTACTCTCCTTCTATCACATGGTGTTGAAAAATATACAGAATTAAATGGGACTGTCAAGTGTGTCTCAACCTAAAGTTACAGTGAGTTTTAGCAGATGGTTTTTAACATAACATCAGGAATCTAACCAGAGTTGAATGATTGTCAAGCAGGTGTCATAAGCGCTATTCCACAATGCCTGCAATGCATCAGAGCCTTAGGGTATCTGGCGTGAAGTGATTTGAGGACTTTCCCAATGAGAATAAGGTGCAGAACACTTCCTGATATTTGAATCTTCTCTTAATTATTAGAAGGTTCACATTGACATGTGCTGCATTCAGATTCCAAATAAATAAATTCCAAATGAGAGGGAAGGGCAATTTGATTGTTGTTGTGCCAACATATGAGACTAAGATACAGAACACTTCCTGATTTTTAGATTTTATAATGAAGTGTCATATTGACATGTGCTACATTCCAGTTTCTGTGGTAACACAGAAGACTGTAGATCAATGTGATTGTTTTGCCAACATGTGAACACTTGGTAACAGACAGGCTCACATGCAGCAGGCCTATGACTTCTGGGTTGAGGCCATGCAAAGTAGTCCAAAGTTTTACTCTGTGTCGAGACTACAGATTCAACATGAAAAAAGACATGTGTGGAAAGACAGAAATTTCTGTCAAGACTACAAAGTCATCAACATGAGTAATGGCAGCATGAAGACTGCCTGACAAGACTGATGTATAAGAACCTCTGGGTTTAAATGTGTGGACTTTCTCACTTTCTCAAAAGTAGACTAGAGAACATTTCCTCAGGCCGTCACAATTGCCTGGGGCCCCAGGCTGAAAGGGGCCCCCAAGATTGACTGTTTAATCATTTTAGTAGTTAAGTTGGTGGTGTTTTTCAATGAAAAATGACTTTAAACTGGAGTTAGACAACTGTACAATACAAATAATTATATTGATGTTTGAAAATTATAACAATGTGGTTTGTGTAAGTATTTACGGGGAGTGAAGGGCCCCCATGTCCTGTTTGCATGGGGCCCCCAAGTACCTTGAAACGGCCCTGCATTTCCTGATATTTAAATGTCATTATTGTAACTAGAAAAGCGCTCAGAGAGCGCAGACCTCTGCCAATGCTCTTAAGAAATTATAGAATTATAATAATGTATTTGTACTGCAACATTGTCTGTCATCATTAATAATACCAACAAATGACAATTCAATCGCGCCTCTGCAAAACAATTTTATATGACCATGACAACCACAAGGCTGATAGTGAAAAGAAATCTAGAGCCTGACGTTTTTTCCATGTCAGGGAAATGTGCATGGGTGGCAGGGTTTTATGCTTGCAACACACTTTAAACCACTACTTGGTCATAGGAAAAATCCATATCTTTGACAAGGAGGCTGAGATGAGTGTGCAAGGATGTACAAACTACTTTTTAACTGGAAACATGTCATTTATCAATCATCATGAGTTTCACCCAATTTAATTGAAAGGTACAATGGGTAGTTGAATCCTCTTTGCATATCTGGGAATTATTTCCAAGATGCTGGTTTTCATGCTAGTTGGCTACGCCTGAAATCAGGCATGGTGTCTGAATACTAGTATCAGCCCTGCAACCATGACAACCATGCCCTTGCGAAAATAGAACCAGGAACTGTGTGAACGTACTGTAGGTGCTTCTCGTTTCAACCCTCATGTTTAAACTCCGTTTATGGGTGTTTAGATGAATGTCTGAAGACAGAGTTCTTGCCTGAAGTTCTTGAAAATATCCATCTTCAGTGATTGAAACCTCCGGGTATGTATGAATGAGAGAGATAAGTGTGCGTCTCTATGGATATCTGGGTTTGTGTAAACGGGGTCTCCATCCAAACCACCGCTTGTTATTATGTTTAGGAAATGTTGAGTTGAAGAAATGTAAGTTTTTTTTAGGTTGTCAAGCATTCCTCTTAAGTGTTTGTACAGTTGGTCGCCTCCGTATAGATTAACTGTCTTGGACACTTTGCTGTTTTTTTACATTTTATTTGAAAGCTCACACAGTACTGAAGCCGTCTAGGTTGTATTCAGACATTGTGGTGTTTAACCTATCACAACGTTCAATCTGCAGTAATTTACTCCATGTTATACACATCTTGACCTCTCCCCCCATTTGACTATTGTGGGGGGCTGCGGACTCAGCCAGGAGACTGTTATTACTTTATTCACAATCAGCAAAAGTAAAAAAAAAAAAAAAAAAAAAAAAAAAAGTTGATAACGGAATTGTTCTATAAAAGCAATATCACATGTGGTCCAGATGTTGTTAGCAGAATATCATCACGGGTTGTGGTTCGGCAGCAGGGCACAAAGCCACACACCACTTCCACTCACGTGATATTGCTTAATTATTGTGTTCATTTCTATACTTCTTGTATTTCTTATACTCAGTCTTGCCTAAGTGTTGCAAACCTCTATTAAGAGGTATTTTTCACATCAAGAATTAATTCCAATGACATGACATCTGCATGCTATTGTACATTCGCCCCTCAGCTCTGTTTGGGAGCTGGCAGAAGAATATCGATTAATAAATCGCACACAAAAGCAGGCAGGTAGGAGAGGGGAATCCAGAGGAACTTGGCATCCCATCCTGCACTGTAGCGAGTCCGTGGGTACTGGGCAGTCAGTGCATGCAGCATGCAACTGGTCACCTTGGAAATGTCTGCACTGCACAGTAGGTTCATTGAGAAGCTCTGAGCCTTATTGTCTGTAACAGAAGAGATATTACCATTCATTTAGCCCATTCAATTCTATTAAGTCTAGTGGCAAACATTGGCCTATTGTTCACTTTGACAAAGGGTCCATGCAGATCCTTAAAATGTCTTAAATGTAGTTTTTGATAAGGCCTAAGGAAATTGTGAGATGGTATGCATAAAACTAGACCAGCACTGGTTTACTGTTTTATGTCACCTATCAATCTTACAACAATGATCCTTGTTCTTAAACGGTTCCTTATTTATCAGTCTTAAAGGTGCAATATGAGTTCCTGCATGGCTTCAGCGTGATCATAGGTATCTCCCCTTGATCCGCCAGCTGCCTCCTGAATACACTGTGAAAAGTCCTGTCTCAAGAGACAACACGGGCTTTAACACACACATGGGCACAGGTTGTGCACCAAAATATAACAAACCAGGTCCCAGGTTGTTTTGTTTATTTGTTTGTTTGTTATAATACTGTTATTGCTATTTATTTAGTTTTGTTTGCTTGACAATTACAGTCCCTATGTTTTTTCACAGTGTAGCCTATTTAGGGGATAGACAGCTAGCGAATCAAGGCGAGATCCCTATGATAAAGATAAAAGTGAAATTACTCGGAAACCATGCAGGGACCCACATTACACCTTCAAGGCCCTGTTATCTGACATTGCACTGCATTCTGCACTTCTCCAACAAGTTAGTTCAAGAAAAAAGTACATTGGGATTTACATGGAGGCCAGTCAACTGCTTGTAGTTAAAAAAGGTTTGTGTGATTTTCCAATCCATGTTGTTTGCAAATAGGTAGGTGTCATGCCTCTACCAGCCAGGAGGGGCCGCCAGAAACACACAGCAGCCTCCTCAAACCCCTGCTGGGAGACCCTGTCTCAGGTGATCAAGATTTGATGTGAGTATAGAACCTCTGGAGGCTATTCAGAACGGCCGTAACGGTGCATAACGTTGAACCTAACGCAAACGACGTCGGGCTGAACATACTGACAACAACCTCAGTAGTTTATTTAAACTTTAAATGTATCATTGATAATATTACCACTGCTTTTGCTGTCACCAGAGGACAATTCAACACAACATGAATTTGTGTTGTATTTAGCACTAGTGCTTTAAATCTCAGAGCTTCCGATACACCTACATGCTCATTGGGGCGATGGTGGCACAGTTGGTAGAGGTGCCGTTCGGCAACCGGAGGGTTGCAGGTTCGAGCCTCACTCCACCTGAACCCATCGAGGTATCCTTGAGCAAGATACCTAACCCCAAATTGCTCCCGGTGAGCAGGTTGGTGCCTTGCATGGTTGCCTCTGCCACCGGTGTGTGAATGGGTGAATGTGAGGTATACATTGTAAAGCGCTTTGAGTGCTCGTAGGAGTAGAAAAGCGCTATATAAATACAGTCCATTTACCATTGGTGAACACCTCTGACACACCCATCAAACGAGAGTGAACTACCTCAGAAGCATGTTGCGCACTGGTGTGGAGCGTAACAAGCAAACATATCATTCAATTAGGCTAACGCAACGCACCGGTGCGTAACAATGTGCTGTTGAATGAACCCCTGATGATAGTAAGGAAGATCAGTTTTTATTTGGACTTTTGGACATTTGTGTTTCATTTCTACAAGTACTACTCTGTCTACGTTTATTCATTACCCTTACCACCTGAGAGTTGATTTATGGTTTTGTGAACTTTTTGAGTTTGACGCTAGTTTTGATGTCAATGAATATGTTATAAAACCAGCCTTACTGACGCCTGTAATTGTGCTCCTTTGACAGTTTGACAGCAGGTTTCAGTTAACCTGTCAGTTTTCAGTCACCTGGCTAGGCACGCAATGCCAATGGAGGGCAGGAAGAGAATTTCCTTATAAAGGAAACCATAGTAGAGTCTCTGTAATATGGTTCTATATCCCATTTCAAGACTAGCCCAGAACTGTAGACATTCTAGCAAATTGAATTTACTCAGCGAGTACAGTATGTCTAGCGACCAGGCATAGGTTGCACTCAGACATCGGTGTTGTCTGAGCTGTTTACTCAAACACAACACTCTAGGTTGTATTCAGACATTGTGGTGTTTAGCCTATCACGATGTTCTATCTGGAAAGGGAGTCATTGGGCAGGTTTAGCGTTGTTTGAATCAGCTTGTTAGTTGCCCTGATTGGTTGTAGCCATCTTACCAGAGGGTCTGTGATATTGTCAGGCTATTTCAAGACAAGGACACACATTAACAAATATGTTGGGCGTGACCCGTAGACTCCCTCACAATGAGTTTTCAATACAAGATTTACAGACTGCCACGGGTGTTGATATCACAAACTAACGTTAGGCTAACGCTACTGGTTCTACTCTTCACAACCATAGGCTACAGCAGATGAAGGCCTAAAATATTCTCTATTTGTAGTTCCTGCCCTCCAACTGAAGTTGTATAACCTTTGTGCATCACCATAAAAATGTGACTGAAACCCAGCTATAGAAGCAGTTCACTGAAAATCAGTTATGGTAATGAATGTAGGTTTTGCTGTTTACAAGTTGTTTTAATTGTTTGTAAAAGCATTGATATAACGCCCAATAAACATGGACAATCGTAATCGCAATTGCTTCCTCTATGAGAAAATGAATAGGTGGGTCTACAGACTAAATATCACTTGTGATTGTTTAGTTTGCCATCAGCCAAGGCCATAAGAGATCCAGATTTCCAATTCTCATAATATTGTGCAATACCATGGCATACATACAGACAGGGAGACAGATAAATAAGTAAAATAAGTTTACTTTTCGCCTTCATTCAGAGATGACAGTGGATGACAGTGCAGTGGAGTAGATGATTACTGCATAACATCGCTGGAAAAGATGTTCACAAGATGGTCTCATCAAGCGAACAGTTCATTGTACATTGTAAGTTTTCCTAGACCGCCATTGGAGCATCAGTTGAAGCATTAGTAAATTGATTACACCTTTAATAGTCTTTAACCATATTACCTTGTTTGGAAAATAAAAATCAATCAATCACTTTTAGGCTGATAAAACATTTAAGGGGAGGTAGGTGGGGCGGTTGTATTGAAAATCAAACCTCAGCCAAAGACACCCTCTTGATTTTCATTGTGATAGATTTCAGAGAGTAAGTGTCGCCTTTCCAATGGTCCCAATTAATTCCTGATTGGCTTGCTACTGTCCCCTTTCCCTTGTACAAACCATTAGGGTTGGCATAAAGGCAGGAGGCGAACCAAAAGCCACCATTATGTCTGTCTGCACAGTTGTAGCTGTAACCGTCTTGATCTTTGTCATAGGTTGAGAATTTTCTCCCATTCACATAACTCAGAGAGTCACCTAGAGAGAGAGAGAGAGAGAGAGAGAGAGAGAGAGAGAGATTGATTTAATTACCCCATAATAAACGTATAACATTCATCGCCCTCCATAACTATTGACCCCCTTGGTAAAGATGGGCAATAATAATAATGATAATAATAATAACTTTTTGGAATGTATGTTTCACAATAAAAATGATGGATAATAATCACGCTTTCAAGACAAACACATCTATCTGGAGGCAATGCATCAAAAAGAAATAAATATTTTTTCTCAAAAACACATGTGCCACAATTTCAAAACATGACAAATGATAATAATAGCTGTGTGACTGCAAGGTTAGTCCCCTGATCTCAGCAGTAATGCAAAGCAATGAGTTCAACCAAACAGTAGTATGCACCAAAGAGGACCTAGACATTTGGATTGATTCTGGAAAAGGGAAAGGTCTCAAGTCAATTCCTCCTACTGTCCAACTTTGTGAGATGTGAAAAAGTTGTATTTATATTGTATTGTAAATAGCACATGCTATTTTTTTCAAATACAGATAAATCCAGCCAGTTGATTTCTTGTACAGTACAGTAGATAGATGTATAGTATTTCACCGAGAATGACAATAATAAATCTATGCCAAATTTGGTGTAACAGAAATGATCACACTTGCTGCCATTTTGACCAGGACTCCCTGGCAGAAGAGACGGTTTTGGGCAGCTTTCGTTTAGAATGCATGTTAACAGGTTAGATTATGCACACTGCACACATGTTAACGCAAGTCAAACGAAAAGTGGACTGGACAAGATAATTTGTTTCATCATTCTGAGAATCCCAAACTCACCCGCTCCTCCATCGATGTATCCGCTCAGGTGAAGCGCATATCCGTCGTTCTCGGAGTCGATGGAGAAGGATGAGTACTGAGCGTAGACGCTGCCCCTCTCCCAGTCTTCCATGTCCACCCTCAGCTCATACTTGCCCCTCCAGGTGAGTCTGAAAATAGTCTCCAGTCCTGCAGATGAGAACACATTAAAGTCTGTCTGCCACTCAGAACTTCTTGACAACTGAACATACAATATGGATATTGTTTGTATTTCTGTAAATAAGAGACATTCTGGTTTTGGATGTTTCCAATTGCAACTTCACAACTAGCATCACCCTAAGATCCACCAAAATTCTTTTTTACTATCACCCATTTATGAATTAAAAACTAACCCAGCCAGTATTCTCCATTCTTGTTCCCAAAGCCGTCCTTGTAGGCTTCCCAGGGCCGGTAGAAATTCACAGTCCCGTCCATTCTCTTTTGGATCACCTGCAAAGTATGATCCACATTTATTAACCACAAAATCCTACATCTTTGGGTCCCTAACATATCTGCAAAACAACACCACTCCCACTCGTGTGATATTGCTAAATTGTAATATTCACTCTCGACTGGACCACTTGAAGAAAAAAGAAGACGGCTATCGTTTGTTTGGCTCATACAACTGTAGTTGACTAAAATGTAATAAATCTAGTTTTCAGTTGAGATTCTACAGATTTTCAGCCACTCCATTGTTTCAGTTTTCTTGGTTGTCTGGTTGTTACTAAACTTAACTTCCAAACTTCATAAATTGAAAAGGAACTGCACTGTTTTTTGTACTTGTGTGTATTTGTGTGTGTCTTTGTATTTTGGTTTGTTCTAGATATAAGCAGAATTGTTTTACTGAGACAGTGGAAAGGTGCACACATTCAAAAGATATGTAGGCCTACTGTATAGTTACATGTGCCAGACAAGGCTTTGCAGGTATGAAGTGTAGTCTGGAGTATACAGTGTGCAGACCATTTCCACATAATTGTTTTTACTGACCATAAGGTTAGGGTTAGGGTTAGGGTTAATAACACAGGTACTTTACTAACCGTCCACTGTCCGTCCTCGTGTTTCTCGTCCTCAGTGCATCCCATGTCACAGTACACCTCCACAGGCTTGTCTTCAGTTGTTGGGTAGATGGTGTAAACCCCGTTGTGTTTGGACCCATTCTGGTAGATGTCCTCACAGTCAGAAGGCAGTGGGCTTCGAAAGACAGGGTGGGACATCACCACTAGGGGGAGTAGAAGAGCCCAGATACACTGGAGCTGCGGGAGAAGAAAAATGATCAAGAGAAACACAGATGAAATGATGCACTTCATTTCTGTTATGATGTTTTGAGCCATGGAGACATGTAAACATGAATGTGTGGCTTTCTTTGAGTGTATGAATCAACACATTTCCTCATCTATCTATCTATCTATCTATATATCTATCTATAGCACTTTATAATAAATTTCTTCAAAAAATGCTTATGAAATAGCTTATAAACACCGGTAAATAGTTAATTTACAGTTAAGTGTTTGGTAACAGTAACTAACATAACTATCACATAATATTTACTGTAATTAGGTAACAGTTAGTTTAGAGTTTATTATGGCAAAATGGAATGGAGTTAACTTGGAAACCACTACCTTTCTAATTAACTTCTTACTGATGTTAATAAAATACTAAAAAATACCATGTTAATAAAATAATAAACAAACATTTATAGAGAACGGTCATTATAAAGTATACAAAATAAATTTTCTGTGTTATAAAAGTTGAATATTGCTGATAATAAAAGTGTAATATGCAAACAGTTAGTCAGCACTTACCATTTTAGATGTTTGTGCTGTGCTGGTCCCTGAAGATAAAAATCTGGATCTTTACTTGTCTCTTCTGTGTCTGCAGGATGTGTGATGAGCTGGATTTTCATCTTATTTATACACATGAGTGAGGAAAAAGTGAGGAGGAAAATATCATCGGGGAATCCCCTGACAAACTGGTTAGTGATAACTGTCTGTGTGTGTGTGTGTGTGTGTGTGTGTGTGTGTGTGTGTGTGTGTGTGTGTGTGTGTGTGTGTGTGTGTGAGAGGGGAGAGAGAGAGAGAGAGAGAGAGCATGTGTGTTTGTTTGGCAGGGGTGTCACATAATTTATTTCTGTGTGTGTGTGTGTGTGTGTGTGTGTGTGTGTGTGTGTGTGTGTGTGTGTGCGTGAGCATTCCATGTCTGGAATGTGTGTGTGTGTGTGTGCGTGTGTGTTTGTCAGAGGTGTCAGATAATTTATTCAGGTGTATGTGCGTGCATATTACAAAGTAGAATGTGTGTGTGTGTGTATGTGTGTGTGTGTGTGTGTGTGTATGTGTGTGTGTGTGTGTGTGTGTGTGTGTGTGTGTGTGTGTGTGTGTGTGTGTGTGTGTTAGTTTGATTAGAAGATGAAAGCCATGCTTCTTCACCTTCACCAACGCCAAAGAGCCAGGCTTGTTGGTATGGCAGTCAGAGTGCATACTCAACCGTAGAGATGGTACTCCATAACACTGCCTTCCCCTTCTGCAAGCGCCCATGCGCTTCTCGCATACTAGCGTCCCTCACGCATCCACCAGCCGTACTTCTCCCATCCCAGGGCGCCCCACATTCTAGCACTAGGCAGCAGAAAAGATTGCAAAAAAAAAAGATTGCAAAATTTTGTTCAATTTCTGCCATTAAGGCATCTAAACATGCAAATATGGAGACGAAGATGTTTTGTGTATCCTTGAATCTTAAATGCTACATTAATAAGAGGACTGGTAATTGTGCAAACCTATTAGATCTGTCGCCCTATCACTGACTCTTCCCACTGACTCTTCTAGATCCAAATAAAAGTAATCAAACGTGCCTGTGGAGTTTACACAATACAACTAATCTGCTGTTTAAATGACACAGTTCATATGTTCTGCTCTCCTTCAATCACATGGTGTTGAGAAAATATACAGAATTAAATGGGACTGTCAAGTGTGTCTCAAGCTAAAGTTACAGTGTGTTTTAGCAGATGGTTTTCATAAGCTAAAGTTAAAGTTCACTGTTATTTCAGCCGACAGTTTTTCTCCAAAGCAGCAAACTCACAACATCATGAATCTAATGTTGAATGATTGTCAAGCAGGTGTCATAAGCGCTATTCCACAATGCCTGCAATGCATCAGAGCCTTAGGGTATCTGGCGTGAAGTGATTTGAGGACTTTCCCAATGAGAATAAGGTGCAGAACACTTCCTGATATTTGAATCTTCTCTTAATTATTAGAAGGTTCACATTGACATGTGCTGCATTCCGATTCCAAATAAATAAATTCCAAATGAGAGGGAAGGGCAATTTGATTGTTGTTGTGCCAACATACCTAAGCCATGGATGCCAAATCTGACACAAAGGTAGGCTATGTGACACACCTAAGCATGCACCAAGACACACACACGCACACACACACACGTCCCTTTGAATGTTGTTGTCAATGTGTAGGCCTTTCTATTCCAAAAAAAAGTGAGAAATAAAACAAGGAGAGCACCTGCTATCTGGGATTAAAAATTTCCAGTTGTTTGAGCTCCATTTTTACAATATTTCCACGAGAACATCCCCGGTCGTTTGCAAAATGAAATGCTTCAGCCAAAAAGAAGATAAGTACTTTAAAGGACATTAAAGGAAGCATAAGAACTTGATAAAGTAGTAATAGTCATGCATCTCCATATTAGAGAGTGCACTGTTTTATTCACAAGGGGTTTTTTTGTATTTGGTTTGTTGCACCCACCAAACGGAATGCCTTCACCATCCTCCTCGAACGGGCATGACACCTGGGGGCAGGCTCCTGCAGGAACTTCAAAACACGCTGAAAACACAGGCTGCATATGCTTGGACCCGAATATTAGTCTGCTAGATTCAGGGTTACTTCTATGATGTACCTCATGCTCACCCGAGGTTTGGGTAGACTGGTCCTGGAGTGTCTGGCACAGGTGGCTGAGCCGGGCTTGGAGTTCCCTCATGGTTTTCCACGGCTGGCTTCCCTCCTTGCTCCTCTGGGCCTCTTGCTGCTTCTGCTCGGCCATATGAGCAAGTGGAATGCCAACCAGGTCTGCAAGCGTTGCTTCATGGCCACTGCCGCTCACTTCCGGGTCCTTTGCTCCACCCACAACTCCCAGCATGTCTTCATCACTGACCTCTGATTCTTCAGATAACACTCTGGAGTCTTGGGGTGTGGTTCGTCTCGTTCTTCTTCCAGACATCACCATGACATGGAATAGAACGTGGAAGTCCGAAGAAAAAGTCCAAAAAAGAAAAAAAATGAAACTGCTCTCCTACTACTGATCCCACTTCTGACACCACATGTGAGGGACCGAGCAGTTAGGCACGGAGAAGCAGTTTCAATTTTTAGACAAAAATTTATTTTGAACAAAAATCATAAAAAATAAATATTTTAAATCAACAAAAATGAGTTCTAGGCCTAGGAGAGGTCAACAGAACAGAACTCAAAATAAATGATAACGAGCAAACTCAAAACATGACTTAACGCAAAGAACTGACCTAACAGACTGAGACACTGGGGAACATATATACTGGCTGATCAGGCCATTACAACACACAGGGGAGACAAAGACTAATTACAATTTACACAATGACAAAACCATACACTTAGGACAGCTCAAAATAAAGACAATATAAAGTAAATAATATTTCTAACGTCAAAAGCAAAATTAATCATTTCAATAATAATCAAACATAATAATCCTTTCCTATCCGGACTCCACTTCCTCCCTATGACGTATTGGGGAGATGGGAACGTCCGTCGGACTTTTATTTTGACACGCTGCATTCTGAAACCCTTTTGCCAGTTCGCAGCCACCCAGGAAGTCAGCGTCACGCACGCCACCGGTCTCCTGTCTCCCGGTAAACTTAAATAATAACTCAGAAACAAAATGCTTTTAAATAACGTAACATACATACATAAGAAACATACTGTGTGCACAACAGATGTAACTAATGTGTGAAACGCAAAATAAAAGGTAGAATGAAATGAGGTCGTCTTGCGTGTTTTGTTTGTTTAGTCTGTTATGTGTTTGCAAGTTGGTAGCGTGTATATTCAATGTTTGGAAACTGTAGCATGTATGTTAGACTGTTTAAGTGTCTGTAACTCAACCAAGTAATGTTAAGTGACAATGAAAGTGTTTGGATCTTGTTAGTACTATGGAAAAGGAAAACCGAAACTTAAATATATTAATTAGATAAGGTGTGGGAGTGTATGCGGTGTGAATGCGATGCGCGGTGCTCTGCCACCTGTTTTAAATGTGCGGCCGCGGAGCCGGTCGTCACATCCTCCCCCCCTTCCAAATGTGGACCAGGACAACGGGAGAGGTAGTCCACCGACATGTTCACTTGGCCTGGGACATGGCAGATGTTGAAGTGGAATGGCCTTATTGCGAGGTGCAGAGTCAGCTTGCACTTGGTGTTCTTCCTCCTCTGCCTCCAAGCCAGAGCTTCATGATCAGTCCCCAGAATCCAGAGACCTCCACCTTTGTGGTCTATCGCATCTGGCTGGGGCACCTGGAGCCCACCATATCTGTGCTGAGTGCAGCCTTCTATCATCTCATCCTCGGACGGCATCCACTTCTGGTACAGTCCCTTCCGCCTCACATAGAGCTCCTTGGGGCCTTCACCAGGGTCCACGTTCAGACAGCGGAACTTCAACTGGTCATGGCCTTCACCATCCTCCTCGAACGGGCATGACACCTGGGGGCAGGCTCCTGCAGGAACTTCAGAACACGCTGAAAACACAGGCTGCATATGCTTGGACCCGAATATTAGTCTGCTAGATTCAGGGTTACTTCTATGATGTACCTCATGCTCACCCGAGGTTTGGGTAGACTGGTCCTGGAGTGTCTGGCACAGGTGGCTGAGCCGGGCTTGGAGTTCCCTCATGGTTTTCCACGGCTGGCTTCCCTCCTTGCTCCTCTGGGCCTCTCGCTGCTTCTGCTCGGTCATATGAGCAAGTGGAATGCCAACCAGGTCTGCAAGGGTTGCTTCATGGCCACTGCCGCTCACTTCCAGGTCCTTTGCTCCACCCACAACTCCCAGCATGTCTTCATCACTGACCTCTGATTCTTCAGATAACACTCTGGAGTCTTGGGGTGTGGTTCGTCTCGTTCTTCTTCCAGACATCACCATGACATGGAATAGAACGTGGAAGTCCGAAGAAAAAGTCCAAAAAAGAAAAAAATGAAACTGCTCTCCAACTACTGATCCCACTTCTGACACCACATGTGAGGGACCGAGCAGTTAGGCACGGAGAAGCAGTTTCAATTTTTAGACAAAAATTTATTTTGAACAAAAATCATAAAAAATAAATATTTTAAATCAACAAAAATGAGTTCTAGGCCTAGGAGAGGTCAACAGAACAGAACTCAAAATAAATGATAACGAGCAAACTCAAAACATGACTTAACGCAAAGAACTGACCTAACAGACTGAGACACTGGGGAACATATATACTGGCTGATCAGGCCATTACAACACACAGGGGAGACAAAGACTAATTACAATTTACACAATGACAAAACCATACACTTAGGACAGCTCAAAATAAAGACAATATAAAGTAAATAATATTTCTAACGTCAAAAGCAAAATTAATCATTTCAATAATAATCAAACATAATAATCCTTTCCTATCCGGACTCCACTTCCTCCCTATGACGTATTGGGGAGATGGGAACGTCCGTCGGACTTTTATTTTGACACGCTGCATTCTGAAACCCTTTTGCCAGTTCGCAGCCACCCAGGAAGTCAGCGTCACGCACGCCACTGGTCTCCTGTCTCCCGGTAAACTTAAATAATAACTCAGAAACAAAATGCTTTTAAATAACGTAACATACATACATAAGAAACATACTGTGTGCACAACAGATGTAACTAATGTGTGAAACGCAAAATAAAAGGTAGAATGAAATGAGGTCGTCTTGCGTGTTTTGTTTGTTTAGTCTGTTATGTGTTTGCAAGTTGGTAGCGTGTATATTCAATGTTTAGAAACTGTAGCATGTATGTTAGATGTTTAAGTGTCTGTAACTCAACCAAGTAATGTTAAGTGACCATGAAAGTGTTTGGATCTTGTTAGTACTATGGAAAAGGAAAACCGAAACTTAATTATATTAATTAGATAAGGTGTGGGAGTGTATGCGGTGTGAATGCGATGCGCGGTGCTCTGCCACCTGTTTTAAATGTGCGGCCGCGGAGCTGGTCGTCACAGTGCGCGATAAGACAATTGTTTCAGAAGACCGGGCGTCATCAAAAATCCTAACATATACTTGGATAAACCACTTCTCCGTCATCCTACTTCAACCACTTAAATCGAAACCTACCAGTTGCATCCCATGAGCCCACGCGATTTCTAGTTTTTCACATGTTCCAAACATAAACGCTAAAATCTGCGCCATAATTGATACAATACTCGATTCAACTCGCATAACACAGATGTCCCTTTCAAGTGTAACTGTTAGATGTGTTTTGTAAGTTTGCGAGAGATAAGTTCCCACCCTGTGCTTCGTACGCGTCTCCTGGTTGGTCCGGTTGGTTAATATCGGACCTGAAATATCCTTTAATGGACTCGACATCAGATGAATGCGCCTGAGGGAGCGCTGAATCTGACGTGAGTGAACTCATTTTTATCGAGGGCCACATGAGATGTGAATTTTCTCAGAGAGCCGCTGTTGCGGCGACAGTTTAGCCAAGTTAGGTCGCCGAGCAGCTGACTGGGGGAAACAATTTTGCCCGACGCGCTGTGTTTGAAGTAATGGTAAGTCCAACTTCAAATAACGTTGCTTTATTATATCCAAGATTAAAAGGGTTGACAGTTCATAAACATCCTTCAAGGTTAAAATCCACACGGCAATAATCCATTAGAAGCCAACCCTAAGCTAGCGGTCAGCAAACAGTAGGCTTCCCCCATCACCTACTCACTACTAGCTCTCACCTAGCAATGAACAGGTAGCCTAATAATACAAACCACTACCGCCACCAACACCACGTGACCCAAACCCTCTACGTCATCACCCAGGTGACTTGAGACACCAGACAAGAGCCTAATCTGTCCGTAACAGTCGCCATGCCAAGTTTACATGTGTAGCCACAAACTGGGGTGAAAAAAATGCATAATATGCATAATATTTTATGCATAATATTTCTTTGTGTTTTTAACCATCACAAACACAGTCCTAATGCACCACCCCTTTACTTTGCAGTCTTGTCCTGTTGCCATTTTGTAGACAGTTACCAGGGTGAAACATGTCACAAACCTTTTCTCTTTTTTGCCATTGCTAGAACTATTTTCAAACAGGCCACATACCTACAATTCAATTCAAAATTGTAACGTTTGGTGGATGCAACAAACCAAATCATAAACCCAAAACCCTAAACCTTGTGAATAACACAGTGCACTGGCTAATATAGAATGGAGATGCATGATTATTACTACTTTATCAAGTTCTTATGCTTCCTTTAATGTCCTTTGAAGTCCTTATCTTCTTTTTGGCTGAAGCATTTCACTTTTGGGGATGTTCTAGTGGAAATGTAAAAAAAATGGAGCGCAAACAACTCGAAATTTTGGAATAGCAAGGCCTTGACATTGACAACAACATTCAAAGGGACGTGTGTGTTTGTGTGTGTGTGTGTGTGTGTGTGTGTGTGTGTGTGTGTGTGTGTGTGTGTGTGTGTGTGTGTGTATGTGTCTGATTTGTGCATGCTTAGGTGTGTCACATAGCCTACCTTTGTGTCAGATTTGGCATCCATGGCTTAAGTATGTTGGCACAACAACAATCAAATTGCCCTTCCCTCTCATTTGGAATTGATTTATTTGGAATCGGAATGCAGCACATGTCATTGTGAACCTTCTAATAATTAACAGAAGATTCAAATATCAGGAAGTGTTTTGCACCTTATTCTCATTGGGAAAGTCCTCAAATCACTTCACGCCAGATACCCTAAGGCTCTGATGCATTGCAGGCATTGTGGAATAGCGCTTATGACACCTGCTTGACAATCATTCAACTCTGGTTAGATTCATGATGTTGTGAGTTTGCTGCTTTGGAGAAAAATTGTCTGCTGAAATAACAGTGAACTTTAACTTTAGCTTATAAAACCATCTGCTAAAACACACTGTAACTTTAGCTTGAGACACACTTGACAGTCCCATTTAATTCTGTATATTTTCTCAACACCATGTGATCGAAGGAGAGCAGAACATATGAACTGTGTCATTTAAACAGCAGATTAGTTGTATTGTGTAAACTCCACAGGCACGTTTGATTACTATTATTTGGATCTAGAAGACAAGCAAAAGATACAAGATCCAAATACTTTGGGAGGAGTCATTGACAGGGTGACAGATCTATAGGCTTGCACAATTACCAGTCCTCTTACTAATGAAGCATTTAAGATTCAAGGATACACAAAACATCTTCGTCTCCATATTTGCATGCAGCCATAATGGCAGGAATTGAACAAAATTTTACAAAAATATTTGGCCCCCTTTTCTGCCCCCCTTTTTTTGCTGCTGCAACTTGATCGTGAGGCCAAAGAACCAGGTTCATTGGTATGGCAGTCAGAGCGTATACTCAACCGTAGTGAAGGTACTCTGTCACACTGCCTAAGGTGACTGAAGAAGCATGGCTTTCATCTTCTAATCAAACTAACACACACACACACACACACACACACACACACACACACACACACACATAAATTATGTGACACCCCTGCCAAACAAACACACATACACTTTCTCTCTCTCACACACACACAGACACTTATCACTAACCAGTTTGTAAGGGGATTCCCCGATGATATTTTCCTCCTCACTTTTTCCTCACTCATGTGTATAAATAAGATGAAAATCCAGCTCATCACACATCCTGCAGACACAGAAGAGACAAGTAAAGATCCAGATTTTTATCTTCAGGGACCAGCACAGCACAAACATCTAAAATGGTAAGTGCTCACTGTCTCAATGTTGCACTTTTATTATCAGCAATATTCATGTTTGATAACACAGTAATTTTATTTTGTATACTTTAAAATGACTGTTCTCTGCAACTGTTTGTTTACTATTTTATTAGCATCATTGTTGTTTTTATTACTTACCATAAAAAACTCAAAACTAACTGTTACCATACCTACTTACAGTAACTATGTGAAATTTCTGTTAGTTACTGTTACCTAACACTTACCAGTTATTTATTAACATTTCATTAACTACTTGTGGGTGTCTATAATTTATTTAATAACCATTTATAGAGGACATTTATCATGAAGTGCTATTGATAGATAGTGTATACATGTCTCCATGGCTCAAAACATAACAGAAATTAAGTGTATCATTTCCTCTGTGAGCCTCTTGATCATTTTTCTTCTCCCGCAGCTCCAGTGTCTCTGGGCTCTTCTACTCCCTCTGGTGGTGATGTCCCACCCTGTCTTTCGAAGCCCACTGCCTTTTGACTGTGAGGACATCTACCAGAACGGGTCCAAACACAACGGGGTTTACACCATCTACCCAACAACCCAAGACAAGCCTGTGGAGGTTTACTGTGACATGGGGTGTGCTGAGGACGGGAGTCACAATGGCGGACAATGGACGGTTAGTACCCATGGATTTATCAAAATTGTAGTAGCTGACAAACACACACACACACACACACGCACACACACACACGCACACACACACACACACACACTCAAACTCAAACTCTTTTTTTTCAGGAGGGCCATAAAAATGAAAGAGTGAGTTTAAAAAACAAGGCGCTTCAAATGTAATGTTATGAATTCTCTTGGTCGTTTTTAATATGTTCAAGATTAACTTCCATGATAGACCTCTTTCTCCTCTTTCTTCAGGTGATCCAGAGGAGAATGGACGGCACTGTGAACTTCTATCGCCCCTGGGAACAGTACAAGGAGGGATTTGGGAATAAGGATGGAGAATACTGGCTGGGTAAGAACACAATGCATGTTTCACTGAGTTATAAAGGGATGGATGGTGTAGACTCTCTCACACAAACACACAACTCTTAAATGGTGTAATTAGTAAACAGCAATGGACTAAGCAGGCTTGAATTTACATGCGCCACGCTACCATTTCTTCATGCGCCACACTCCCAAAATGAAGCAGCACACAGCTTGTTGTCATCTACATGTCTGAGCCGTTGGAGAGAAAAAAGTGGAGGTTTCTGTCTTTCCATGCAACGACTCTTAGCAAAAAAAAAAGGCTGTGTCTTAGTTTGGGCTATCTTTGTTTTGTTTTTCTGTTTTACCATGTAGTTCTGAGTGGCTGACAGACTTTAATGTGTTCTTGTCTGCAGGTCTGGAGACTATTTTCAGACTCACCTGGAGCGGCAAGTACGAGTTGAGGGTGGATATGGAGGATTGGGAGAGGGGCAGCGCCTACGCACAGTACTCGTCCTTCTCCATCGACTCCGAGGATGATGGATACAAGCTACACCTGGGCGGATTCATCAACGGTGGAGCAGGTCAGTTTCAAGCAAAAGTGTTTCTCATTTCACCAAAATGTTCTGAACATTTTGATCATTTATGCAACATATTCTGGGAACTTCTGCAACATATATCCTAATTGGCATTACCATTTCTTTTTACTATGAACTTAACACTTTAAAAAGTTTTAGAAAGACTCTTTAAAATGTCTTTCCAAAAAGAAATTAAATGGGCTTGAATTAAATGATGGCGCATGGACATATAATGTCTCATTCAAAATGAAAGTAACAGGAGAATGTAAATGTATTGTCTGATCTCAAAACTGAATTCAATTTCATATTCAATTATTTTTAAGTTTAAAGTATTTCAATTTCAAACAACATTTAAAGTATTTTAACTTCAAATGACAATTTTGTGTGTGTTTACATTTACCATGCGCTACTTTGCTATGGAAAGTATGATTGTTTCAAATATATTTTTGGAGTCCATCCAATAGACTTAATACAATTTTGATCAACATTGAGGGACTGTGAAGACGGCAACATCAATAGAAATAACATTTGGACAAAATCAAATCAACAACAGCCTCCTCCCACAAAACTTAATTGAAAAATATTCCGTTTGTTTTCCAATCCAAAATGTTGAAAATGTTTCTCTTTAGGTGACTCTCTGAATTATGTGAGTGGAATCGAATTCTCAACCTATGACAAAGATCAAGACAGCAGCAGCTCCTACAACTGTGCAGATACATATGATGGTGGTTTCTGGTTCACTAACTGCCATTATGCCAACCCTAATGGTTTGTACAAAGGGAAGAAACCGGTGACCTCCAAAACAGGAATTCAGTGGTACCACTGGAAAGGCACCACTTACTCTCTGAAGTCTATCATGATGAAGATCAAGAGAGTGTCTTTGTCTGAGGCTTGATTTGCCGAAGAATCTCTCTCTCTCTCTCTCTCTCTCTCTCTCTCTCTCTCTCTCTCTCTCTCTCTCTCTCTCTATCTAATCAAAATGTTGTGTTGGTCTCAAAGTGATGACTTCTAATGATTAGTTGGTTTAGTGGGTTTCTACAGTGAAACTAATAAACTGCAGAGTATGGGTATCGACGGGGAATCCGATTTCTGCTTTTCATCTGCATAATGTAACATCATTAAAGTTATTTTAAAATGGAATGAATGCCATTATCAGTCTCTGTGTTTGTCAACTGCATTATTTCAAAAGACACACTTCTGAATGCATGTATTCAAGAATAACGATGGTAAAGAATAAATGATGGTAATAATTATCTATCTACTAATGCAAGGAACGTCTGTCTGTGTGTCTGTATGTGTGTCGGTTCCACTCATAACTCTCAAACATGCTTGTACAAAACATGCTTGTACAATTCAGATTTGGTATGCATCTTGCTATTGGCATGGGTGAGTGCAGTGCCAGATTTGGTGATGTTTTGATAATAAATATTGAAGATATCGGTAAATTAAAGGAGACGTACAATGGAAAATAACTTTTACATTGGCTTTGATGAATTAAGGGATGTTGTGCATGGTCAAAGAGCTATCATGAACATGAGGCATGGTTCTGCCCTCTTTCATATGGGCATCCTACATTTAAAAATAGCCAATAAATCATGGGCGAATTAGAACAAAGCCTACAAATGATGTCAAATAGCACAAAGCCATTGCAGTTCAATTAAGGTGGCCAAAATGGGGCGTTGTTTAGGCAAAAAAAAAACATTTCAATACACATCTTAAATATGAGATGTTAACTAGGCTTGTAAAATATCACTTGATCATCTTTTTGACCAAATACAATTGAATATATTGTTTTTTAACATCAGAGAACAAGGTACAATACTCCACTAATCCATTCTATGCCACCTTTAAGCTCAGTTGCCTTCTGCTGCTCTAACCATTCCCCCTTAATCCTGGTGCAGCTGGGATTACAATGGCACAGAAAGAGGAATTCTTTAAATTTATACCGATCTCAAAACAGCATGTAAATGCATGTAAACGTCGACAGATAGGCTAAAAGTTTGTCAGACACGCCATCTCTATGCGGTTAGCTTGCATTTTCTCATTCATTACAACAAAAAGACACACAGGTCGCAAACATGATGCCACATGCAAACCTTCACACACGTAGCCTAGGCCTATAGACAATTTTTGAGAAATCATTGTCTACACGGGCAATGCACTTGTAACAATAACAATAAAGAAAGAAGAATTAAAACAACAAATAATTCTAATTATGATCATGCCACAAAAGACAAGAAAAAAGACCCCACCCCACAAAGTGCACATGGACACTTTGGAAGAACATGCCAACAAGCAGTTTACACTAAGCTGGCATAGTCTAACTTAAAGGAATAGTTCACCTCTTCATGAAAACTGGTTACCCCCCCCCCCTTACCTGGAGTTATGTATGTGGGTAAAAGCATTTTGGTCTCAGTGCTAGCGTTTTCCTAGTATGGCATCTCCAATTTCCCCCATTTTTTAAGCTTTAGCTTAGCATAGGCGCTGGAATGTAATGTTGCCAGATAGCAACTCTTGGGCAACTTTACTTTCCAGCGCCTATGCTAAGCTAAAGGTCAAATTGGGGTTGCCAGACTAGGACAACGCATGCACTGAGACCAAAATGCTCTTACCCACATATGTAACTCCTGGTAAGGGGGTGAATAACCCATTTTCATAAAGAGGTGAACTATTCCTTTAAGTCCATAAAAGTGCTTTGCTCCATGCATTTCAACCTGCACCTTTTTGCACTCAAGCATTTGGATACCACCTTACGTGCTGTAAAACTTTCTATTAGAAGATTGTGGGAACGGTAATGGAAATTCACACAACCTGAGGCCAGCCAACACTATATATATATATGGGCAATTCCAGCGTTATGGACGTGACATTTTCGTGCATTATTGATGAACAAAAGGCCAGATAACCTCCGCAAACCTAGCAGTATTTCACAATTTTTTTTCATATTCTTCTGCAAACTCCATGGCTGAATACAGGCAAACAGAAAAAATTAATATCATGATTTGCATCATAAGAATATGAGCCTTTCAATTTGCGTTATGGACGTGACGAAAAACGGACAAACTTTTGAGAGAGCGTAGTTTTTGCTGTGAAGTGTGTGAAATTTCTAGAGAAATGTAAATATTACTACTTTCATACCAAACAGGACACCTCAGTAAAGACAGAGAAAGACTTAATTTCAAATGTAAATGTAAAAAAAGTTGGTTTTCATTGGGAGACATGGCGTTATGGATGTGACGTTATGGACGTGACGTCTCTGGAAAAACCCTCCAAAACGATACAAAACAATTGTGAACGGTGGATTTTAACCTGTAACAAGAGAAATAGTAATATAACAATGAAAAATAACTGATAGCATTGCAGCTTTGTGTGTGTTATCACCCACTTATGCCCATTATAAGCCCCTCCATAGACTTACATTATAGCTGAATAGGGTAAAAATTTTAACAAACAGATATCCTTTCGAAACTTGCTCAGTTGAATATTTACATCGAGACAATACTTTTTTGTATTGGAAGTTTTCTGAAAGAATTTGTATGTCCATGTAGGTGAGACTTAAAGTTTTAAGGTGAGGTTTACTTTTTCGTGGAATTGCCCATATATATATATATATATATACATGTGTGTGTGTGTGTGTGTGTGTGTGTGTGTGTGTGTGTGTGTGTGTGTGTGTGTGTGTGTGTCCACAGTCACACATCACACAAAGCAACACAAGGAGCCCCTACAAACAGGAGACCAGCTAATCAACCAAACCCCAGTCTGCTCTGCCATACACTCTGCCATACACGTCACACAGCACTCTGAGCTTAGCCCAGTGTTGGCTGGCCTCAGGTTGTGCGAACAACACACACACACACACACACACACACACACACACACAAGCACACAAACACACACACACACATACACACACACACAGACACACACACACACACACACACACACACACTCAAACACCATTTTCCTCAACCAATCACTGAGCAGCTGGCCTTCAAAGGCAAGGCTCATAAGTGACAGAACACCATTGCCGATTCCTGTGACTGTCTCAAACACACAACAGTTACAGTAAACATGTCTGGTCTTAACTCTATTTTGGTGTTACTTTTAGGTAAGTTAAGTTTACATTTCATTATAATGCAATCTTATAAATTATTTACTGTACCTGTCTCTGTGCATTTCTTATTGGATATATAGTTTAACTCTTTGACCGTTTATTTGTTTTTACCTATAAGGTATGATACTAGTGTCCTCATTGAGAGTCTTTGGGACGGAGGTGGATCTGCGAGTTGGCCCAGGAGACAATGTCACCCTGCACTGTGACTGTGTTTGGAAGGTGGGCTCACAGATCTCCTGGCATAGGAACTGCTCTCATTACATGCAGCCTCCTCTAGTCATTTCTCTCAGCTCGCTGGCGTTCAGAAATGCTGACTTTAGACCACACCGATATATGTCAATATGGAACTCCTCCAGCCATTCTCATGACCTCTTCATTGAGAACATCACTGAATCCGACCTGGGACTTTACTACTGCTCAATGGCAGTCATGAAAGTGACGGATGATGAAGTAATTCAGGGAAATATCCTCCATGACTTTGGAAATATCTCCTATAGATTGTCATATGAAGGTAAGGCAGTTTGGTTAATGAACAGAATTTATTCTGAAGTGTATAGTTGATGATCAGTCAGCAAGTGTATTTTAACATGGTGAATGAATTGATGGAGCTGATTTTTCCATCGTTATAGGCTATTTGCTGTTTTTATTATTTCTTATTTAATCTGATTAATCACAAAATTTTGCAATGATTAATTGTGATTAATCACTTTTAATCGCAACTCATTTCCTCCAGTAATAATTTGGATGCTAGGGTATGTTGGATCCTTATTTTGCTTTGTTTTTCTCAAATGGGGCAATTCACACCTACCCCCAAGGAGTCCCCTACCCCCAAGGATTCCCCAAACATGTTGTTGGACAGTCAGGAGCTAGGCCATAATCTTTGTATAGTTTGACGTGATAGCCGAGCCATTTTCTATCTGAAATTGAACATAATACATGCAATGAGAGTGGAACCATATCCATCAGGATTAATCTGAGTTATATTTTTTTTAATCCAAGTTAAGTTTTTTGGGTTAATCACATGATTAATCAGTTAATTTTGCCAGATATATTAATTTTTTTAATCGTTTGACAGCACTAAGCTATATTTTTTTTCAGTTATTCACCTTACTGATTAATGATATTTGCAGATCCTCTGTCCAGTGGCCCCGTTCCCGCTCCTGTAGACTGTGCTCAGTGCTGGGTGCTGCTGATTACTCTGTGTCCTCTGTGTGCTGTGACCTCCATGGCCGTCTCCCTGAGCTGTGCTTACTGTCTCTGGGCCACCCCAGGTAGGCCTACAGTAGCAATCAACTCAAGATGTTTCTGTATGCTCACAAAATAACGGCCCATTGTTATGTCAGAAACCTGCCAGAATAAGAGCATTTTTATTTTTTTATTTATTAGATTGTTTGTTTATTTATTTATTTCATGTATGACATACAGTGTCCGGTGTTTGATAAAAGGAAATAATAGCAAAAAGTCCAAATGCGTAGTCTTATTATTACTGTAAGATAGCAAACATATTTTTCACTATCAAATAGACTAACTAGACTACATAACAGTAAAATAGTATGCCTAGGCCTATACTAGAACAGGAAATTCAATGAAAATTTCATAATTTTTTTTTTACATTTTATTTATTTATTTATTTAATTAATTAATTTTATTAATTCCTTTTCAGGAGTTCACGGGAAAGTATTAGACTTAAAAGGAAAGGTATTCAAGGTATTGACTGACATTACATTTAGAAAACTGCTACATTGTAGACCTACAGTAGCCTATGTGTAGAAAAAATAACCTGTGATGATTATAAATGCATAAAAGACTGTCTTAAAATTGGATTTTATTGGCAATATAGGCCTACTGTATGTACCAGTATTTTTATGTAGGCTATTATTTATTAATTCATGTTATGTAGGCCTATATTTATTATCTTCTTATTTTTGTTTGTTTGTTTGAAAGGCATCCTCCCCTCAAGAGCATCAGTGCCAGGCTACCTTTCGAGGTGATATCTGTCTCCATAGTGAAGTCACCTACAGACAACTGTGAGGTGGTCCATTTGAATCTGGAGGGCAAAACAATATCCATTTTAAAAATATCGCAAAAAAGTATTTTTTTTATCGCACTTTCCAGGTAGTATTAATAAAAGTTCTGTTAAATGAAATACAGTAAATCCATTCACAGCAATCCAAGTGCACTTGAAGCAAAATTATAAGGAATATACAGTAGGCTATATCCGTAAAAATGTACTAACATTTTTGGCTAAAATTTGAATAATGTGTAGGCTAATAGTACAATGTTTCTACATTTATATATATATATATATATATATATATAGGCCTATATTTTTTTTGTTTTGTTTAGTTTTGTTTTTTTTAGTTTTGTTCATGCTCTACCCAATGCAGTTTTTTTTTTTTTTTTTGTGCTGACCTAATAGCCTATCTTACGAATTAAAAATAACTAATCAAACTGACTTTGGGGCTTAATTTTTTGGTAGGCCTCTCTCTTTCTTTTTGAAGCCAGTGATGATCAAAATGCAGAAGATCTGTGAACACATTTACATGGACAATATTAATTTTAAAAAAAATGACGTAATGTAAAACAAATATTTTGCTTACATAGCCTAAGCTTGAATAATGACATTTTTTGCAATAAACCAGAATAATAAGATATGGAGTCTTTGTGGTCAAATTAATTGATGTGCCTATGTATATAATGTATAAATGCCTTAATCACATTTTTGCAGGTGGAAACAATTACGGACGGAACATTGATTGAATTAAGTTGTTACTCAAACAATTAGGTGTTGCATTGTTGCATAAAAAGTCCTTGTATCCTTGTATCCCTTTTAAAAGATATTGTTTAAGGCTTTTTGCCTTTAATTCGATAGGATATAGAGAGAGTGACAGGAAATGAGTGGGAGAGAGAGAGAGAGAAAGGTGGGGATCAGAAAATGGCCTCGGGTCGCACACGGACGCGGCTCCCCGGATTTATGGTACAATGCACAGGCCCGCTGAGCCACGGCACGGCATCCCCTTGGTGTTGCATTGTTGAGAGAAAAAGAATAGTCATTAGCAACTCAAGCAATAAATTATTGTTGACTATGGAAACATATGTGTAAATATGTCTACTCTTTAAGACTATTTGTGATGAATTGATGGAGAGGTAGGCATATTTCTGTCATTAATTTGTTACTTCAATCTACCTTCAATTGGACTGTTTTGGTTTGATAGGGATTAGCCTACTTGGATATTATTAATAGCCTAAATCTTAGATTTTTGCGTATTTAATTGGACATATGGATTTAAGTGTTTTGCATCTGAACTTCTCATATGCAATTTTGTTCATGGTCTGCAAGTATGAGAGTCCTTTGCCCATGCAGGCCACCTCTGTAACCACATCCTGCATCAGCACATTCACACACTCACACTTGTCACACACACACACACCCACACACACACACACACTCCCACACCTACCCACACATACACTCACACTTGTCACGCACACACACACACACACATACATTTGAACTCACATTCACACGCTAACTACTGACTGTAGTAGACAGTAGGGGTGGTTAGGGTCAGAGAGGTCAAAAGTACTCGCTTTCATTACTCAAGAAGCATAGATACTAGTAAACTTCAGTGACTTCAGTAAAGTTGAAGTATCAACTTAAGCTTATTACTCAAGTAAAAGTATAAAAGTAAAAGTAATTTTTGAGGAAAAATGCCATAAAAGACAACTTTCATCATTCATTTATACTCCTCTAGTTTAGCCTTCACAAAAATACAGCATTGCACAGCAGCACTGCAATTAAGCAACACTGCAAAATAAAAATAAAATACTAAATTAATGCAAGTAGAAGGGAGTTTTCTTATGTTGTTTTTATGGTTGCTCCTCGTGCTGTATACTGTATAGTGACTTGAGACAATTGTATTGTAAATGGTACTCTACAAATAAAACTGAATTGAGCTGAATTGAAAATAAACAAACTTGAATCAAGGGGCAAATCTCTGTATTACAGTCTAGTCAGCCGTGCTCCTTAATGCAGTCTTAAAAAAAAGACCATTGGATTCAAGAATGCTCATTCACATAGGACATAGGAATTTTTAGCAGAGTGGACAGGTGCCAAATCTTTCTGACTGAATAGAACAACATTTACACTAAACCTAACCCCCTAAACCCTCATCCTAACCCCGAGTAAAGCCTTGAGGGCAGCACTGGTTGGAGGGTAAAAAAAAAAACAAAGGACGTGTGTGTGTGTGTGTGTGTGTGTGTGTGTGTGTGTGTGTGTGTGTGTGTGTGTGTGTGTGTTAACAATACAACAATAATAACAATACAACAATAAAACAATAATCAACAACCAGCCAGTAAACTTCCCAGCCATGTCAAGTATGTTTGCAAGCAGACAAGCAAACAAAAAAAAAACTTTTGTGTGGTTGACATCAAAGTTAGCCTATATACATGTAGGCTACAAAGTCACCGCTTGTTCCTTCTAAATGTACTTGGCCACGTGCAGTAGTTTAGAGTGTGAGGCCATCTTAATCATGAACCACAAGCCACTGTTTCCATCACTTTTTCAGCTTAACACACACACACACACACACACACACACACACACACACACACACACACACACACACACACACACACACACAAACAAAGCATTACCGTG
Organism: Sardinella longiceps; assembly: GCA_027497455.2. Taxonomy (NCBI): domain Eukaryota; kingdom Metazoa; phylum Chordata; class Actinopteri; order Clupeiformes; family Clupeidae; genus Sardinella; species Sardinella longiceps. Next base: position 32,103 of record JAODXP020008460.1, on the reverse strand, counting down.
TTCCCACACACAAGTATAAACACGCACACACAAAAGATTGCATGCTTTCTCTCTCTCTCTCTCTCTCTCTCTCTCTCTCTCTCTCTCTCTCTCTCTCTCTCTCTCTCTCTCTCTCTCTCTCACACACACACACACACACACAAACACACACACAAACATTACATCTTGCACACACACAGTAGCCTACAGTGAACACACACACAATGCACTATACACTATAAATGCACTGACATAAACATACAATCATATACAGGCTGTTGTGGGATCCTAATCCTAATCGTTTATATAATCTGGTGTATAGCCTTCTTTAGCATATTTACTGGAAAGTATACTTGCTTACATAACTTTAACACTTGTTGGATTTACTGTTGTTGCTGTTGATGTTGTGGGCCTTAGGCAACTTCTCCCACTGTACCACAGAGAGCTTCTTCTTAACCAACTCTATCACAGTCTGGTGTGAGAACTGGGAACAGAAAAGCAGTACAGCAGGTGGGTCTCCACTATTGAAGACATCCAAAATAAGTGAGGTGACGAGTTCCCTAATCTACAGTACAACTCATTTGTCAAACATGCAGAATCTACCACTCAGGAGAATAATGCCAATATGGTGCCTCTGTCGAATTTGGTTGTGTGTGCAGGTATAAAGAGTATGTGCGCACCGGTGACATGAGGCAGGCACTCTCAAAAGATTAACATTATTAGGGATCCACTCCTCACATTCTGCCCATACTCTAATCCAGGACCTTTTCAAGGTAATTTTGCGGCCCCAAGCAAACAGGGCATTGGGGCCCTTCACTTCCCATAAACACCAAGGCTACATGAATCACATTGTAATAATCTGCAAGCATTTCATTACCATAATTATTTGTGTTGATGTCATAGTTATCTAACTGCAGCCTAAATGCACATTTTATTGTAAAACACCACAAACTACTAATTACTAAAACAGCTCATCTTGGGGGCCCCTTTCAGCTTGGGGCCCCATGCATTTGCCTGGTTTTGCCTGTCCTGTTGCGATGGCCTTGCTGCTCTAATCTTGTCCAGCTTCTCCCCAGCAGAAGGCATGTCAATAGAATGCAGTTTGGGAATAGTTTCTTCCCCCTACACCTGTCTCCTTATAGCCAGGCCATTGCCTTCCTATGTAATTCCATTTGCTTCTCATTTCTCCCATATATAGCCTGTATAGCCCACTGTAAGACTATATAATTGCTCTTGCTGCTCTTTACACCTCTGATTAATGTTAAACTGCATTTTGTTACCTTGAATTTATAGGCCTACATGTGGAATACTCTACAGTAATATGACTTTTAAGGCCCCCTAGTGGAATTATTGCAACAGTAGCCCTACAGACCTGTGTAAATACATTTCAAGTAAATTTCATTTCATGTCAGAACGTCAACACCAAAATAGGAAAAATCGTAGATTATTCAGGTTTTTTGTGTGTGTATGTGTGTGTGAAATGATTAGGCGACCCATTGGTCACTCAAATTGAGTAGCCTAATGACTACCTCTCCATTTTGTGGTGAAAATCAGCGTTTAAACCTCCTGCCGGTAGAGGGCGCGTTGTCAGTTTATTGACTGGGTGACGTGTAAGTTCTTACAGCACCAGGAAGTGAACAGGACAGTTGGCTAACAAGCTACTGCAGGCAGAAAGAGTTTTCGGAAATTTGTTTGGAAAACTATACGATATCAAAACAAAGTTTCACACAGTGAGAAGACGTAGCACGCAAGGGCATAGTCGTGTGGCAAATACACGACCATGGTACTGCTACGAGATTTGTATATGCCACTTATTGCCGTTACAGCGCTGGTATCTTTTTGCGACGCAAGAATACACCAACTTACTCTTAAGGTACGTAGCTGGAGAACTGATGAAAAACAAAGTGTAGTTACAAACATCACATCTTTCTGACATCGTTTCAAGACATTTCAGACAGGCACCAGGGTATGAAGTTACTCCATGGTCCTAAATCAACATGTATCATGGCTTATTTGTAGTTGTGAAATTGATTACGATCAGCTTCTTAAATTAGCCACCTATCCGCTAGCTAGCTAATTAGTCAGCCATAAATAAGTTAACGTTATTGTAGCAACCCAAACAGCTTCCAGTCGTTAAGTTAGCCTAACGATATGTAGGTTGGCAGTCAGTTCTGAGATACAGTAATGTTATTGGCTTAGAATATTTTCTTTGCAAAGATAAGAAACTTACTAACATATCATGTCAAATCTAGGCTAATTGTTTGACAGTTGTGGTCGTGGCTGAAAGTGGTCACATGTCAGTAGATGCTCCATTTGCCTGGCCTTGCTTGGTAACTTAACGTTAGCCTAACGTTACCGTTTGGCAGGGACAGCCATCTAAACACAACTGTAAAACAGGTTGCATTTAAGTGAAATTGTCCTCTCCACAATTATTCAGTGTTCCTCTGTCATCAACTTTTCGCTGTCATTCACTGTGTTGGGTGTGCTGGTCAGAACCAAAAAACCCACTGTGCGGGCTGTGGCCTTTTTGAGATTGTGCCAAAGGGATTAGAATGACCAAGGATAAAAGATAATAATAATAATAATAATAATAGTAGCAAATGATTCTTTTGACGTTGTTAAGAGTTGATTATAGGTTACACAACCATATTGACGTTAGTTCAGTCTAAAAGAGTACCCTATTTTTTACTGGCCAAAGTGACTTCAGTAATGACTGAGAGCTATAGAGAGTGAGTAGCCTGACCCATCCTGAAATATGCTGATGTTTAAAAAACGTAGCCCATTGAACCTGGAGAAATCTCTCTCTCTCTCTCTCTCTCTCTCTCTCTCTCTCTCTCTCTCTCTCTCTCTCTCTCTCTCTGTCTGTCTGTCTGTCTGTCTGAATTCTCTCTTTAGAATGAAACGCGTTCCCTCATCCACCTTAACACATTTGGTTTCTATGCCAACGCCACATTGGAGTTCCAGCTGGTTTCTCTCCGACTACCACAAGAGAAGTTGTCGGACGCCCCCGTATTCGTAAGTGTCTCTCTCCCTCTCTCTGTAAGTGTGTGTGTGTGTGTGTGTGTGTGTGTGTGTGTGTGTGTGTGTTTATTGTGCCAGCTTGCAGTGACTGGGTCAGCAAATGTGAGTCTGTGTAATGACACTATGCACCTGTGTGTTCGTTGTATGATAACTCTCTTCCTGTGTGTGTGTGTGTGCGCGTGCGTGTGTGTGTGTGTTTGTTGATGGTAATTTTTGGTCAATATACTGTAATCAGATGCACACAGCGTCGTCAGCTCAGGATACATCAACATGCAGGTTTATTTTACTTTACAATGATGGCCAAACAAGTGAGTCACAAGTTTCGCTCAACGTGGAGCTTCACCGTGTAACTGACAGACATAGAGTTCACTTTGACTTAAAGGAAAGCACCGGAGTGAATTCAAGCATAGCCCTGTTGAAAGAGCTTGCTTAACGCACTAGTTAGCGAGTGGAATATAATAATTTGGAACAGCATAGACCGAACGCGAACTCAGAAACCAACAAGCACTTTACACTGGATAAATGGGACCTGACTATTTGAAACTGAAAGTAAGATCTGAGGTGCCTTTGACTCAATGTAACGTGTTTCAAGTTCGCATTAGGTCTATGCTTTTCGAAATTCTTTCATTCCATGCGAAATATATTGCTGTTAGGAGGCTCATGCAATAGGGCTATGCTTAAACTTACTCCGGAGCTACCCTTTAATGTCTAAAATCCCAGGCCTTCAGTGTGTGTGTGTATTTGATTGACTGCTATGTACAGCTCTCAGAAACTATGGTGTTGCTCAGCTGTTAATGTATGGTGCTTTGGTGTGTGAATGAGAACATGATGCTGACACTTTGTTTTCTCCGACAGATTGGCTTTAGCCTAGCCAAATCTCGAGTGAACAGTGTCCTCGCCTACAATGTGAGTATAACCTCTTCCTACTGTGTGCGTGTGTGTATGATTGCGTGTTTGTTTGCCTTCGTGTTTGTGTGTGGTTTTGCCGTTATGTTATTTTGTAATTGACCTGATTTTGTGTGTTTATGTGTGTGTGTTTTGTGTGTTTATGTGTGTGTGTAGGAAGAGGAATCAGAGACTTGTGCCCCACAGCCGAAGACGAATGCTGCAGAGCCTCTTACCCTTTTCGTCATCCACACCAATCCTCCGAGGTGTGTGTGTGTGTGTGTTTGGGGTTGGGTGGGGGGTTGTTATTAGGTGTGTGAGTGGGTGAAGGTGGGTGATGGATGGGTGTGTGTTTTTGTGTGATACTTTGTTGAGAATGTGGAGCTCAGAGTCTGCATTGTTATCTAATCTGTGTGTGTTTGTGTGTGTGTGTGTGTGTGTGTCTGTGTGTGCGTGCGCACACAGCGTGGAGCTGAAGCTTTCTGGGGCGGAGCAGGACAGCGTTCTGACAGCCTTCGTTGAGAGCAAGAAGTCTGATGAACCAGCTAAATCTCCAGGTTAGCCCATCACACACAGACACACACACACATACACACATACCAACATGACCTGACCTCACTCACGCAGTCTCAATATAGTGAAAAATTGAGAATGGATGATTTTGATGTATTCATTGTGATTTATTTATTTATTTATTTATTCATTCATTCATTCATTCATTTATTCATAGAATTGGTATGCATACAGCACTTTCAGCCATATGCACCACTATGCACGTAGCACTTTGTGGAAACCTCCATTGTCTGCCTGCTGAATTCTCTGTACAATTGAATGTTCACTTTTTACCTTTGTCCTAAACTACTGCAAAATTTTGTTGAATTTTATTCAGTGTCAATAAAGACATCTAATCTAATCTAATTTTAGAATGGATGGGCTTATCCTTTAACTGTATAGGCCTACAAACGAACTTCCATGTCACCCCAATATACTCTGGTTTAGAAAACCTCATGACCTGTTGACCTAATCACACTTTGAGTTGACCATGTTTGCTGTTCCTTCTGTTTGCAATTTAAAACTGTCAGTTCCACAGATTCTCTGTCGCTCCACGAACAAAGGTTACTCGTGACAAGATAACAGTAATCAAGAGATTGAGTGTTTCTCAAAGTCAAGGAAGCATGCTTGAAAGGTTGCTTTTTCGATCATTCCAGGTTATTGTCAGTCGCCAAGTACTGTTCCAAAGTCAAGCATCCTTCTAAATTCTAGCGAGGACAGAGGCCTTTGTTCATAACTTTTTCAAGGATTCACTGATGGAACCTTGTTTTTGAAGTGTACGACTTCCAAGGCGAGTGTGCTAGCAAGGAAGCATTCTCGACTTTGAGAAACACTCATAGTATTGTAGTTGTTATGCTTAAAAGATCCCTGAGTTGTGTCATTAGGAGGGAGCAAGGAGAGAACACTGAGGGGAGAACCCAAAGGGTGCCGCCGTGTGCGGAGCCCTCCCGCGGATTTCCTCCCGGGCCTGGGATCGCGATCTGGGACATTAATAATAATAGAGCCGTTATTGCCATGCTTCATTTCTGGACCGTCTCCGATATTATTTGGGCATTATAAGAATTGTCCAACATCACTCTCTCATTGGTTGTTCTGTGTGTCATTCAGGAACCAGGAAGAAGAGAGAAACTGCTGCTGCTCCTCCTGCTGATCCTCCAAAGACACCCACTGCCAAAACTCCAACAGCAACTGCTGCTGCTGCCTGATGCTCCTAAGGAGGCTGCAGGTGTGTGATTTAACTCCCCTGTTCTGATTATTATTTTGTGTGTGTGTGTGTGTGTGTGTGTGTGTGTGTGTGTGTGTGTGTGTGTGTGTGTGTGTGTATATGTGTTTGGGCTAGAGTAGCCTTCATGTTAACAAGCCTACCTTGAATATTATTGATTTGAATAGAACCAAAATATAATGTAAAAATGAATTGTATCCCAGGTGAGGATGCAGGAAAGGAGAAACAAGAAGACAAGAATGAGGTTCAGGTGACTGAGGACGCAAAGAAGGGCTCAGCTCCTGATGCAGCACCTGATGCAGCACCTGCTCCGGGGAAAGAGGAGAAAAAAGGAGAGGAGGAGAAGAAGCCTCAAGTCCTAAATGTGTGTATTCATGTGTGTGTGTGTGTGTGTGTGTGAGAGAGTGTGTGTGTGTGAGAGAGAGTGTCTCTGTTTGTTTGTTTGTTTGTTTGCTTGTTGGTGCGTGTATGCTCGTCTGTGTGTGTCTGTTGATCAGATGGTCATTGGTCAGTGTCGGTGTGTTTGTGTGCAAGTGTACGTGAGTGAGTGTGAAATTGCAGCAGGCTTGCTTGTCTTAGTACTGGTACATCTATCTGCTGTGATTGAGGGATTGAAAGAGAAAGAGGGAGGGAATAATAATGAGGAAGAGAGAGAGAATGGAGAAGAGAGTGAATGGAAAGCGGGTGAAAGGGGTGTGTGTGTGTGTGTGTGTGTGTGTGTGTGTGTGTGTGTGTGTCTGTCTGTCTAACCCTGGTGTGTATCTACTGTCTGCAGCTGAAGGACTTGAGCCTGGCCACCATCACCCTGTCCAAAAATAAAGACGAGTACAGCTTCAGTGTAAGCAAGCTCACACACACACACACTCTAACACACACACACTAACTCACACACACACACACACACACACACACACACACTGAAACACCAGGCCACCTACACAGACTGTACATTTCTGTAATTATATGTTTAATTCAAGAAAGGTATTGTACAATTTTAAATAGTGTCTTGAATATACTTTTTTTGTCCCCCCCCTGTTCTACATCTTTGTTGAAATCTCTCTCTCTCTCTCTCTCTCTCTCTCTCTCTCTCTCTCTCTCTCTCTCTCTCTCTCTCTCTCATTTCTTCCCTCCTTTCTCAGTTCAACATGACGTTTGGTTCCTCGGCCGAGGGTCTGTACAACCTCTACTTCCACAACTGCCGCAACAGACTCCCCAATAACCCTCAGCCCTACACCCTCAGCGTAAGCACAACACGTGTGTGTGTGTGTGTGTGTGTGTGTGTGTGTGTGTGTGTGTGTGTGTGTGTGTGCGCGCATACTGTATGTGTTTCTATATGTGAGTGTGTGTGCGTGCATGTGTGTTTGAGTGTGTGTGTGAGAGAGAGAGAGAGTGTGTGTGTGCACAACCCAAGCGTGTGTTTGCGTGCGTGTGTGTTTGTGTGTGCATGCTGTGGGAACAGAAGTCATGTCCTCATAAGACAAAAAGTATGTGTAAATGTATGAGAGAGAATGGGACCTTAAGTACAACTGTGTGTGTGTGTGTGTGTGCGTGCGTGCGTGCGTGCGTGCGTGCGTTGGGATGAAAGAACAGCGTGGATCAAGATTGGAATTGTTTTCTATCTGCGTTTGCCCCACAGGTGAAGATCGTTGAGAAGAACCCAGGAGGTTACCTGTCGGCAGCAGAGATTCCGCTACCACGGCTCTACATCGGCATGGCTGGGGTGTTCTTCACCGCTGCACTCATCTGGGTCTACACCCTCATGAAGCACAGGTATACACACACACACACACACACACACACACACACACACACACACACACACACACACAATTAAATACACTCATCTGGAGTGTATTCTTACTCACATAGCCTGTGCTGCTTTAATATGTAGCAGCACAATGTTTTCTTTTTTTTTAACCGAACTGTGTGTGTGTGTGTGTGTGCGCTCTTGCAGGTACAGTGTGTTTAAGATCCACTGGCTCATGGCAGCCCTGGCATTCACCAAGTCTATCTCTCTGGTGTTTCACAGCGTGAGTCTCCAACTCTCTTCTATTGTAGTTTATAATTGTATCATATTTTAAATATTCAGTGTTATTTCCAGTTTGTTACATTGACATTTATGCTTGGGTAGATTTAGTAGAGGCATTTAGTTGATTTAGTGGAGGCATTTAGTGCTGGTCCACTTTATTTTACCATTTACAATGCCCTCTATAATTATGTCATACCCCTGGTGACTGCAAAGTAGAATTCAAATATTTTAGGAATTTGTTTCTCTCACGGTGAAATCGACAGACAATAATCCCCCCTCAGTTGAGTCGACAGTAGAGTATTAGGCTAGCGTATTTTCCCCTGATTTTAGACAGTGTTTTTAGTCAGTAATAATAATAGTTATCATTATAATAATAATTATTATAATAATAATAATGACAATACATATGCATAATGTTTATAATGATACTGACAATATTTCCATGACTATTAAACACATGTACTGGTGAAGGTTCTGTATAAATGGTAACGTGTTCTCTCATGTCTGTTTTACAGATCAACTACCACTTCATAAATACTGAGGGACACCCCATAGAAGGCTGGGCCGTCATGTACTACATCACTCACTTGTAAGTGCGTGTGTGAGTGTGTGTGTGTGTGTGTGGTACAGAGAGAAAGGGAATAGGTTTTCAGTGTGTGTGTGTGTGTGTGTGTGTGTGTGTGTGTGTGTGTGTCCGTCTGTTGGAGAGCTAGAATTTCCGTTTGTGTGTGTCTGTGTGTGCAAGAAATTATTAGTTTGTGTGTGTGAGAGATGAAGTTAGCATGAGGTAAAAATGTGTGACAATTTCATAACGTTTTAATCTTGTTGCTGTTCTTCTGTCAGACTGAAGGGGGCACTGCTGTTCATCACATTGGCTCTGATCGGCACAGGCTGGGCCTTTGTCAAATACATCCTGTCCGACAAGGAGAAGAAGATCTTCATGATTGTCATGCCACTCCAGGTGTGTGTGTGTGTGTGTATCTGTGTGTGTGTATGTGTGTACCTGTTTAGATTTGTTTTGATTTTTGGTTAGTCTATTTGTGGATTTGTGGAGTGTGTTTGTTTGTTTCTATGTACTTTCACAATTTTGAGTGTGTATGATTAAATATTGTATTAATTTTCAGATGAATTTCAGATTCGTTTTCTTGAGTTTATTTTTGGATTGTGGATTTGTTACGTGAATATGATCGTTACTGTGTGTGTGTGTGTGTGTGTTGGGTAGGTGCTGGCCAATGTGGCTTACATCATAATCGAGTCGACAGAGGAAGGCTCCAGTGAGTACGCCCTGTGGAAGGAGATCCTCTTCCTGGTCGACCTCATTTGCTGTGGCGCCATCCTATTCCCAGTTGTCTGGTAGGAGGCTGTGTGTGTCTGTCTGTGTCTGTCTGTGTCTCTCTGTGTCTCTGTCTGTCTGGCTGTGTGTGTGTGTGTGTGCGTGTGTGTGTGTGTGTGTGCCTGTCTGTCTGTCTGTCTGTGTGTCTGTCTGTCTTTTGTCTTTTCTCTTCTTCTGTTTCAGACATGGTTGTGAGATAATTGCATTGAAGTTTTAGAGCCATGCTGAATGTCTTTATTTTTCTTTCTTTCTTTCTCCCTTCCTTCCTTCCTTCCTTCCTTCCTTCTTTTCTCTCACCCAACCCCCCATCCTCTCTCTCCTTCTCTTTCTCTCTCTCAGGTCCATTCGACATCTCCAGGAGGCCTCCACCACTGATGGCAAAGGTAAGAGTCCACTCCACTCCACCCCACATTGCGAGTGACCTATCAGCATTGGGAGTCATGGCCTTTGTGTACCATAGAGGAGAATGTGAACCCAAACCCTGTTCGAGAGCTCACAAATGGCCTTCATAGAGGAGAATATTAATTCTGACCCCATTAGAGAGCTCACAAACCTAGCCAACATTTTGACTGCTTGATAGTA
>JAODXP020008460.1:0-17500 GCA_027497455.2 Sardinella longiceps | reverse complement strand
AGGGGGAAAAAAACGACTTTATACAGATCCACTTAGCTCATCCCAACAGTTAGAAAGAACATCAATCTCATATTTTTGTTTCTATTTGTCTCAACACAAGAAAGCAACAAATTACACGATTCATAATGTTAAAGTTGTTGGGTCCTATGTGTATAAATCATAGCCTGATATTGGAGACTTTTCAAACACTTCTTCCCATCAGAGCAAAAGTGCAGTGTCACTGCGAATGCTGCATGAAGTGACGCGCCGTATATAGCCTAGCCCTGGCGAGTCTTGGCACCGGCGCGTAACTCAATATTGCGGCCAACGTGATCAACTTCTCCCGTACGTCCGGTCGGTCCCTTTCAGAAGCAGCTGAAACGACGTCAGACTTTGTCAGAGCGACGAAAGAATTCCTCGGGCTGCTTTCCTTGCAACATCAGGAGACTGTCAGATTCCTTATCTTCCAGCTGGCTGCCCACTCTCAAATCATCAATGTGAGTAAATTTGCCGGCGGAATTTACGCAAACTACAATCCCATTTATTCAGTTTGTTTGTGAATATTTTAAAATGCAACTTTGAAACCCTATAGTTTTGGGCCGCATTTATGACAGTTCTTATTCATCTTAAATTTAATAACATGTATATGATATATCTGAACTTGCACCGATGCATGCATGCCCATGACGCATGATGTAGTTTATTCACGTAGCCATTAACAACTTAATTAGGCTACATGCCGTGCTGAAATAGACAGTAGGTATTTTATGATGTGAAGCCCGACTGAAGTTTCCGGTAGTCGTATATCAAAGTTGTCCGCGCCGGTTTATAGTCGCACGCACCGGCCGATGGGACCCCTGCAGAGGAGTCAACTTTCTCCGCAGTGCAGTGAGGCACATCGTAGTAGCCTACTGGAGCAGCTGACCTTATATCTGCCTGCTGTCTCTCGCTTTTGCTTTGACAAGATTCAAGAGACATCAACAAAATTAGATATTTTTTTAAATCATCACTCGCCAACTGATTGAGATGCCGGTTAGATCATGCGGTCATGGTGTGTGTTGCCAACGCCTACATTCTCCTGCGCTTTAAGGACGACCTCATTTTACCCCACGCGCGAAGCCTGGCCGGGATGGCACGGATAAAAAATGACGCAGCAACTCTCTCTCTCTCTCTCTCTCTCTCTCTCTCTCTCTCTCTCTCTCTCTCTCTCTCTCCATGAAAAATATAAAATTCTTTACCCTCATCCCAGCTGTATTTTCAGTATATTGTTTATCTTACTATAATGTTCCATATTAAAAAAATGCGTCGGTAATTTTCTTTGCAAACTTTCATCTAGGCTACTTTCCTGTCTCTCTCTTTATATGTCCCAGGGATATAATTGCGGGTTTGCTACTGGTAGCCATTCTTGGCTTTGCAGAGAGTGGAGTCGGGTAAGGTTTACTTTTACTTGCGTGTGTGTGTGTGTGTGTGTGTGTGTGTGTGTGTGTGTGTGTGTGTGTGTGTGTGTGTGTGTGTGTGTGTGTGTGTGTGTGTGTGTGTGTGTGTATGAGAAAGGGAGAGAGTTTGTGAGTGAGTGAGTGAGTGAGACAGACAGAGTGTGTGTGTGTGTGTGTGTGTGTGAGAGAGAGAGAGAGAGAGATTTCTGTTTTTTTTTAATCTCTCCTCTCTCCATCCCACCATCCATGGCAGCCCCAGTAACTCCAGCAGCAGCTTCTGCACAGAATCTAAGGAGTGCCTTCAGTTTGACCTGGTCTGCAAAACAGAGGAGTATGAGGTGAGTCTGCAGACAAAGCACCATACTAGACTGTACTCTAGGAGCAAATTAATTTGTGTGTGTGTGTGTGTGTGTGTGTGTGTGTGTGTGTGTTTTCCTGAACAATCCAGAAGGTGAAGCTGACCTCCACTAGACAAACTGAAGGTTCTAACGGACTTTTGACTCATAACTAAGGAGTGTGTGTGTGTGTGTGTGTGTGTGTGTGTTTGTCACAGGTACGGCACTACAGTCCTACCCGCTGGGTCTCTACTGATGCGGAAGCCTATTTCATGGGTGTGGGAGCAGCAATGGCCTTCAGGAGGCTGTTCCAGTACATCACCGGAGCCAATGAAAATGGTGTGTGTGTGTGTGCCCGCACATGCGTGTCTGTGTGTGTTTACAGTCCTTGTATTATAAATCAAGAAGTGTGCATTTAGATATCAAACTGTGAAAGTTGATGAAAGTTTGCCGTAATGTCTCCTGTGTGTTTTTGTGTGTGTGTGTGTGTGTGTGTGTGTGTGTGTGTGTGAACATGCAGGCGTGAAGATTGAGATGACTGCTCCAGTTCTGGTGAAAATTCCTGAGGAAACTAAGATGTGGGAGCCGGCCATCTATACTCTCAGCTTCCTCCTTCCCTCAGCCTATCAGGACAGCCCTCCTGCTCCCACCAATGACAAGGTCAGTCACCTCCACCAATCAAGTTTGGTCATTCACCCAAATGTTTGGTGATGTCATCAAAACAGATATGTCAGTTCAGCCTAGCCATACCTACTGCTTTCTCTGAGCTATTCATAGGCCAAAGAGCATTCCTATTGGCTAAAAGGAAGACAAAGACACTATTTCATTGGTTCAATTGAGTGTGTGTAACCAAATAGGGGGGTCTTATTACCAATAAACAGGGCAGAATCTCCTATTCAGCTGTGTCTGATCTGGTTCTTGAGCAATTACCATTACTGCTCCCCGGGCGCCACCGGGTTTCGCTAATTCCAAAAAGCAGAGATCATATTTCCCTCACAGGATCAAAAGAGTGTATAGGTGAGAGTGTACTGTAAGTGTACTTATAGGTGAGGATACTCATTGGATCAGGATTCGTGAAACTAACAAAAACTGAACACTGATTGGCTACTGTAAGTAGTTGAGCACTGTCATTGGCCAGGGCAGGGTCAGGTGAGGGTGTTGATTGGCCCCAGGTGTTCTAATGTCCCCTTTCTCCCTCCCCCCGATGTCCGCAGCTGTATTTTACGGACATGCCGGATATGGACGTATATGTGCGGAGCTACGGTGGGTGGATGCTGTCTGTTACCTCCAGACTGCATGCCCATCTACTGACCAAGGAGCTGCACCGCGCCCAGGCACAGTACAACCACACCTACCACTATGGAGTGGGCTACGACAGGTATGTGCGCGCGCACACTCACACACAGGCACACACAACCACACACACACACAACCACACCTACCACTATGGGGTGGGCGACGACAGGTGTGCACACACACACACACACACACACACTCACGCACACACTCACACACACACTCACACACATACACACACACCTACCACTATGGGGTAGACTACGACAGGTGTGCGAACACAAACACACACACAGGCACACACAGACAAAACGCACACACACACAGACACACACACAACCACACCCACCACTATGGGGTGGGCTACGACAGGTACACACACACACACACACAGACATAACACTATGGGGTGGGCTACGACAGGTACATACACACACACACACACACACACACACACACACACACACACACACACACACACACACACACACACACTCTCACAGACACACACACATACCAACAGGGCTACGACAGGTGAACACACACACACACACACACACACACCTACCCCTCTGGTGTGGGTTACGACAGGTGAACACACACACACACACACACCCCTACTGTACTTACCACTAGAGAAAAGGCTGTAGGTAAACTCTAGAGGTGGTATCTATAGCCAGTCAGAGATTTCTCAAATTACATCAATCCTCCTGCTGACTACTCATCAGAATTTGTGTTTGTCAGGGAATGTCCTTTTGGTGACACTTTTGCACGTGTGTGTGTGTGTGTGTGTGTGTGTGTGTGTGTGTGTGTGTGTGTGTGTCCTCATAGTCCTCTGAAGTTGTTGAACAGGCACAATGAGGTGTGGTACGTAGCCGAGGGTGACCCTGTGTGTGTCATTCCCATGGAAACGCCAGCAGCATCAGCAACAGCAGCAGCATCAGCAACAGCAGGAGCAGCAGCAGCGACGCCAACACCAGACACCAAGCAATAACCCTACTGGCTGGATTCAGGTGGGTAACTATTGTACATACCGCTGTTCCTGCTTTTTTACTTCCGTCAAGGAGGTTATGTTTTCGCTGTCTGTCTGTCTGTCTGTCTGTCTGTCTCTCTGTGTGTCTGTGTACAACATAACTTGAAAAGTACTGCACGGATTTGGATAAAATTTTCGACCAACTTGTGTATTGGGACAAGAAACAACACACATTTTTTCATAAAATTATACAGTTTAATACCATAGAATTTATTGTGCCTGGCCTATTGGCTTAATGGCCTCTCTCCCTCTCTCTGTCTTTCTCTCTGTGCATTTCCCTCCCTCTTTCTCTCTCTCTCTGGTTTTGTCAGGGCTGCATTCATTAGATGAGAGGACAGAGGATGGACAGATGACGGGATGAAAATGATGAAACTCCATGAGATTGATTAAAGATGAAAACAAAGATGAGGGAGGAAGAGAGAGCAATGGAGGAAAAGGGAGAAGAGAAGAGAGCTAGAAAAATGTCCTCTCACTTGTTTGGTGTTCCCCAGCTCATCTCCAGTTTCCTGTCTTTAATAACTACAAGTCCCAAGCTCTGTTGTTGCCACAGTAACATATTATAATAACCATGACAACGACACACTGTTCTGCACACGCTCAGCACAAAGTTTCATGACATTTCACAGGGTATATGAACAAATGTTAGCAGTTGCAGATAGTGAAGTAAAAAACTCACGTTTTAGTCATTAGGCTAATAGATACAGGAACATGACTGAAGACTGTGCCGCCTCTCTCCAAAACTAACATGCTAAGCATAGCCTACTGTACACATATCAAAATAATATTGTCTGCATTGTGATAGAGGGCATTTTTATTTATTAATAATTATTGTATTTTTATTTGTTTCTCTTTGTGTGATAATGTGTTTTATTTTTTAACAAGTTGAAGTGCAACATTTGAAAGTGTTTCTTTATCAGATTAATAATATACATTGCTGTATACTGTCCTATACAGAAAAAGGCCTTAGACAGCTGTTTTCTTCTATCTATATTTTGCTACACTACACATGACGGCGCTAAACTATAGACCCGGTATCTATTAAATACTTGATAACCCAATAAAATCTGTTTGTGATTGTGTTTTTTTGAAGCCAATATGAAATGATAGGCCTACCTGGGGACTGCAACAGTAATTGTGTTATCAACAACCACAAAGATTGAAGTAAAGGTAATTAGTTGTGGTAAAAAGTCCAATCAATCAATAATGTTATATTTGTAATCGTTTGACAGGACTATTTATTTCTTAAAGTCGCCCCACGGTTTTTCACCTACCACTGTAGCTCTAATCATGTAGCCTTTGATTTGTTGTTTGTTCCCCTCCTTCAGCTGCATTGGGCTCAGTGCAATATATCTCTATTTCCTGGGATGCCTATTTGTTATTGAAAGGTGCTTAGACAGACTATGGCTATGTCCGAAACAGGAAGGTAGTGACTTGCTGCCTCGCTGTCTTCACGTTCTACAAAGTTACCTGCCGTAGAAGGTATCGAGGCAGCCACTAAAAACTTCGTTTCGGACGACCTAGCAAGTTAGCAATTTAGAACGACGTCTTCTTGTTTATTTAATTGTCCAGGCGCCGTTGCCAAGAGATCGGTAGATTCTATAGAATGTTGGGCGCTGAAGGCAGCATGAAGGAAGCATCGATGCTTCCTTCAAAATTGGAAGGTACCTTCGAAGGCAGGATTTTATGCATTTATTCGTTTCGGACATGCCTTGATGCCTCGCTGCCACCAAATGCTTCCTTCAAAGGCAGCATTTTCCCCGTTTCGGACGCAGCCTATGGCTCAATCTCAATGTCAATCCTAAGACCTGAACCCTCAAAGACTTGACTTGAATGAATCTGCCTTGTGATTGGCCAGTTTGTGCCAGTTAAGTCTTTGAGGGTTCAGGGCTTGACACTTAGGGTCGACATTGGGATTCAGCCAATCACTAACATGGTCTGATTCCTTGTCACCTTTAGAGCAAGGACACTAACGAGTAGGCACATGAATACATGTACAACACAGTTGGATCTGATTGTCATTGACAGGATTTGGATAAATCACCCAACTGAGTGAAAGAGATCACGTTGGATAAATGAGCTTATATGAAACCAATCAAGCTACCTGGATATTAGGTTAAAAGACACCATTGTGATAACCGGGAATGAATCTTAAAATGCTGGGAATGAATCTTTAAATGCCAAACACCAAACACCTATGTAGTCATAGAACATTATAACTGACATCCAGAATGTCAACTTATTTGGCATGACATATCTGTGCTCTGTTCACAGTGACCAAACAAGTGTTTCCTCCCACGCTCTAAAAGAGATGCTGCATTCACTGGCCTCGGCATTCCCAGACTTGCCGTCTGGATCTATTAATGACAGCAGTTATGATGTAGAAACCATATGCTTTATTAATTGGCCTGTGGTGTATGACCATTTTATATTTTTGAGCATCAGAAGCAGGGGTATCAGTCCACTATAGAAACAATGGCATATCAACACGATTTCCACAAAATCAAACAAGAAAAATGTACATGTCCTGCAGTATGACATATTCGGATATCTTTCCAAAGATCTGAGTTCAAGCAGTTTAAGAGTCTCTGAACAGTCTCTTTAGGCATGAATGTTGATCAGTGCAGGTACAATTCTTAAAACAGATTTGTCTTTTCTTACTTGAAAATGTTTGGCAAGTAAATTACCTCACTGTCACTGTCAACTAAAAGTTTTATATGTAGATGATGTCCTGGTTTTCTCATGGGTGGTCATCATAGATACAGGTCTCTCGTACATTTGTCAGAGACTTTTAATTTTTTAGTTCTTATGACTAAAACTCAAATACACCGAGGTGTCTGGAGTTATTGTCACCATGTCTTAAGCTTGTTCTTCCATGGCTCTGGCAAAAAAACATGACAGTATTCAATGGACTAAAGCTGCAGGCTACCCTGTGATCCACAACTTTATCATAGTCAGGGTGAATAAGCAGCCTCAGTCTAAATGGCACACAAACAAAACCAAGCCATACAAAAAGAGTCCATTTGAGGAGTTTATTATCTTCTGATGTCATGACCCATCATTTGGAATGCACAGTAGCAATAAGAAAGAAGGTAGAAATAAAAGCACTGCAATAACACATACACAATTAAAAAAAAAACATTAAAATGAACTGTCATATAAAGTTTGTTAAAAATGTTTTGGATGTTTGTTTTTCATGATTCCATAATGCTAGGCTCACTGTCTGTAGCTGAGCGTTGGGCCTTGTTTCAGAAAAAGCGACAGAAAAAAAATAAGCCAACATAGCATGGCAACCCTTAAAGCAGTCAGTTTATAACCATAGGTCAAAAAGAGAATACAAATACTCAGTGTACGTAATTATGAAAGATAGAATATTCTTGGATTACAAACATAAGTGCTGTAGGGCATTTTTTTTTTTTTTTTTTTTTTTTGCATAATTCAGGAAGTATACTTTGAAAGCGTTATAAGTGCACTTAACATGATACGGGAATCTAGCATCACGCAAACTCAGAAACTGGTGTCATCTTTATAGGTACGCCCAGAGGGAGATTTGGTGTTCTGACGATCTGTGTCAATCAGGATGGGTGTGTTCATTCATGGTTACCATGTCAACCAAGCCTATGGCGAGAGAGAAGTGAGCTGTGAGGAGAAGGAAGGAGAAGGGGGATAAGAAAGAAAGGTCAAGTAGCGCAATCATTACTTGGATGAAAACTAGACAATAAAATATAATATTCATCACAATCACAATCACAATGTTATGACTGAGTGTTGAGTGTGTTACAGTATATTTAGCAGACATATTGTGCTGGGGTGCATTCTGTCTGTAGGTGTTTATCAGTATAGTGTCCCTAGAGCTCGTTCCTACCCTTTCTGAGGTGAAGTTGGTGGACGATCACTTTTTGCCAATCTTCATACCACCAGATATCTTGGTGCCACCTGATGACATTTTGCTGGACATCATGCCTCCTGACATCGTAGAGCCTCCTGATGACATGCTGACGCTTTCTGATTTTGTCATGCTTCCAGACATACTACCCCCTGACATCATTGTCGACCCACCCCCTGACATCATTCCACCACCTGATGACATCATGGCTGCGCCACCCCCTGACATAGAGCCTCCTGATGACATGCTGACACTTTCTGATGATGTCATGCTTCCAGACATACTACCCCCTGACATCATTGTCGACCCACCCCCTGACATCATTCCACCACCTGATGACATCATGGCTGCGCCACCCCCTGACATAGAGCCTCCTGATGACATGCTGACACTTTCTGATGATGTCATGCTTCCAGACATACTACCCCCTGACATCATTGCCGACCCACCCCCTGACATCATTCCACCTCCTGATGACATCATGGCTGCACTACCCCCTGAAATAGAGCCTCCTGATGACATGCTGACGCTTTCTGATGATGTCATGCTTCCAGACATACCACCCCCTGACATCATTCCACCACCTGATGACATCATTGATGCCCCACCCCCTGAAATAGAGCCTCCTGATGACATGCTGATGCTTTCTGATGACATCATACCTCCAGACATACCACCCCCTGACATCAATGCTGCCCCAATCCCAGATGATATGCCACCACCTGACATAGAGCCTCCTGATGACATACTGATGCTTTCTGATGACATCATACCTCCAGACATACTACCCCCTGACATCAATCCTGCCCCAATCCCAGATGATATGCCACCACCTGATGACATCATTGATGCCCCACCCCCTGAAATAGAGCCTCCTGATGACATGCTGATGCTTTCTGATGATGTCATACTTGAAGACATACTACCTCCTGACATCATTGCTGCCCCACCCCCTGACATCATGCCACCACCAGATGACATCATTGCTGCCCCACCTCCTGACGTCACAGAGCTTCCTGATGACATGCTGATGCTTTCTGATGATGTCATACTTGAAGACATACTACCTCCTGACATCAATGCTGCCCCACCCCCAGATATCATGCCACCACCTGATGACATCATTGCTGCTCCACCCTCCGACACCATGGCCCCTCCCCCTGAAATCATAGAGCCTCCTGATGTACTAATACTCTCAGATGAAGTCATGCTGCTGCTTGAGGAAATAACTGATGCCCCACCCCCTGATACCATGGCACCACCCTTGGAAGCCATGGAACCACCTGAAGACATGCTGATGCTTTCTGATGACATCATGCCACCACCACCTGATGACACCATTGCTGCTCCGCCTTCAGAAGACATACCTCCAGATATGCCACTGCCTGATATAATTTCTGCCCCACCCGCTGAAATCATGGCACCTCCCGATGACATCACTGCACCTCCTGATGACATAATTGCAGCCCCTCCACCTGAGACCATGCCACCAGATATGCCACCGCCTCCTGACACTACAGAGCCACCTGATGACATGCTGACACTCTCTGATGACATCGTTGCACTACCTGATAGGCTACCTCCTGTTGACATCATTGCAGCCCCTCCCCCTGAAACCATACTGCCACCTCCTGACGTCACAGAGCCACCAGAGGACATGGTGATGCTTTCTGATGACATCATGCTACCAGATACGCCACCACCACCACCTGACACCACTGCTGCTCCACCTCCTGACGAGGAAATGCTGACGCTTTCTGATGACATCACCCCACCACCTGATACTTGGCCTCCTGATATCACTGCTGCCCCGCCCCCTTGGCTGGAAGAGACTTCCGTGTGACTGGACTTGATGACCACGCTCTCTCCTCCAGTCACGGTGCCTCCTGATGACATCATCATGCCCGCTGCTGCTCCACCGGAGCCCCCTGACTGCTGCGTCACAGTCGTCATGGAAACACCACCTCCTGACACCTCTGCTCCACCTCCAGACGTGGTCACTGTCCTGCTGACGCGGACGCCACCGCCCGTGCTGATGCCGCCCCCTGACTGCCCGCCCGTCACAGTCGTCATGGAAACACCACCTCCTGACACCTCTGCTCCTCCTCCAGATGTGGTCACAGTCCTGCTGACGCGGACACCACCGCCCGTGCTGATGCCGCCGCCGCCGCCGGAGGAAGACGAAGAATTCTGCTCCTCCACCACCGTCCGCATCACCTTGGTAGAGGAGGAGGAAGAAGAAGAGGTTCCGTATCTAGTAGGGGACATCCCGCCTCCCATCCCAGCGCCCATGGACTGAGACGATGAGAATGACGATTTCATCGAGAGGGAGCTGTTCTTGAGGCCGGCTACGTTGCTGAGGTCGGCGGTGCCTTCCATAAGTGACCTGTAGGTGGCAATCTCCTGCTCTAGCTGCACCTTGATGCCCAGCAGAATCTGGTAAACACAATAAGAAAAGATTCTTGGAAAGTTCTATCAGCCAATGAGAGCTTGACTTAAAGTAAAGAGGGATTTCCCTCCTCCCTCCCCCTTGCAAAATTAGAACAAGGAACTTAAAGGTATTCAACGGAGTGAATCAACACGTAGCCCTGCTGTTTCATAGTGCGAATCGGCAGCTAACACTAACTGAATAGGGCATGCCAAAATGAAACCCAATCAATTTGTTTTCGCTTTGACATGCCCCATTCTGTTACCATTAGCTGCCATTTAGCTGTCTCAGTCTGTGTTGCACAAAATTCAGTCATTGAGGTGGCTTTGCCTATAAAACAGCGCTTTGCACTATAAAACAGTTTTCGTTTTGACAGGCCCTATTCTGTTAGTGTTAGCTGCTGCTTCGCAAACTCGGTCTACTTTGCACGACATTCAATCATAGAGGTGGCTACCAATAGCGGTTAACACTATAAACCAGCAGGGCTACGTGTTGATTCACTCCAGATCATTCCTTTAAAGTGTCAGGCCACCATTTGTGATAATGCATTTAATTTTCTGCAAGTATTATTACATTTTCCAACTAGATGAGACGACATTTAAATGGGAAAATTACCGGAAATCTTTGTTACTTTTAACTTGCTAGCGGGCGCGATGCTACTGGTCTAATTCAGTTCAAAGATCTATGCTAGGCTGGAGCTGCAAGTGGTATCGCCAGGCTCAGAGAACAGCTTGATGAAGAGAAAAAAGGTAAAACTCGAGGGGATGTGCAAAATGAACTTATTTCCACAAATGGTGGCCTGACACTTTAACAAACGTTTGGAGCTATCCCTCAGCTTCCACCCTCTCTGACCTGGTAGTCCTTGCTCTGGTTCACGGTGTTGGCCCGGATACCGGCCAGCTCGCCCTCCAGTGAGGCAGCCGTTCGGCTCAGGGAGAGCAAGCGTGACTGGGAGTTGGCCTGCACCTCCAGCAACTGCTGCTCAAGGTTGGCTTTCTGCAAGGAGGGGGAGCGGGGGAGAGAGAGAGAGAGGAGGAAAGAGAGAGTTCAAGAAAGAGAAAAAAGAGGCAGAAAGAGAGAGAGTTCAAGAAAGAGAAAAAGACAGATAAAAGAGAGAGAGAGGGAGATAGAGTTCAAGAAAGAAAAAAGAGAGACAGAGAGGGGGGAGTAGAAAGACAGAGGGATTGTGTGTGTGTGTGCAAGTGGATGATTGAGAGTGGATGTGTAAGTGTGTGGGGTTGCAAGGGAATGAGATGAAAAAGGAAGCGTGTGTGTGTATAGGTGTGTGTGTTTGTGTTGAGTGGATGAGTATATGGATATGGAGTGCGAGTTTGAAGGGGGATTTTGTGCGTGTGTGTGTGTGTGTGTGTGTGTGTGTGTGTGTATTGAGAGAGAGAGAGAGAGAGAGAGAGAAGGGAAAAGGGCAGAGAGAAAAGCAGGAAAGAAAGGATTAAAAAGCATAGATGGTAGAGGAAACACAGGGAACAGGGAAAATTGACAAGAAAAGGAAAAGCAAATTAGTCAGTCAGTGTCTGCTCACCCAATAAGGATATCCGCAGGCATCCCCACACAGGGGCACACAGTGGCACTGCTAGAACAATGCTAACTCAGTCAGCGGCTAGTATAGCGTTTCAGACAGGAAATAAACAATGAGCCTTTTATCAACCCTGCCATCACACGACCCCTCAGCATTCACACTGCTTTGCTAATGACTCGCATAAATCTGAATTAGAAATCAGGTTTATGATCAGTTTATAAATGACGCTATACACATAGCTTGGGTATTATATAAAACCACACAGATAAGTGTGGTAAGGACACACATGCACACACACACACACACACACTCACCATCCTCAGCAGGCTGTCTAGCTGGGAATGGAGGTTTATGCTCTGGCGTCAATGTTTAAGGACACACACACACACACACACACACACACATACACACACACACACACACACACACACACACACACACACACACACACACACACACAGACACAAACAAACACACACTCACCATCCTCAGCAGGCTGTCCAGCTGTGAATGGGGGTACCTGTGTGAAGTTGGCCCCCCCTCAAACCCAAAATGCTGAAATAACACTGCAGTTCGTTTGTGCTGCGTTTGTGCTGTAAATATTTTCGTTTGTGCTATTAAAGCTTTCGAGTCATTTAGAAACACGTTTTTCAACACAAACGAACAGTGTTTTTTCAGCATTTTGGGTTTGAGGAGGGTGGGCAGCTTCAGGCACGTCATGATAGAGACTGTTTGGAGTGGTTTGGAGTGATTTGGACGTGGAGGGAGGCTGCGTGACGTCACATGTCCGAAAATGTATTTTTGAATTACTCAAAAGCGTTAATAGCACAAACGAAAATATTTGCAGCACAAACCAGCACAAACGAACTGCAGTGTTATTTCAGCATTTTAGGTTTGAGGGGGGGGGGGCAACTTCACACAGCTAATGGGTGTTTATGCTCTGGCTTCAATGGTTAAGGACACACACACACACACACACACACACACACACACACACACACACACACACACACACACACACACACACACACACACACACACACACACACACACACACACACACACACACACACATACTCACCATCCTCAGCAGGCTGTCTAGCTGGGTCTGGTAGTCCATGGTCTGGCTTCGTATCTCTCGGACCTCTGACCCCGAGGTCACGGCTGCCTCGGCAACCTCAGCACTCTGGGACCGCTTTAGTTCCACCTGGAGAAGAGACACAGACAACACAAACAAATAAACAAGAATCGTACTGAAAGTAAACAAATATATCACTTGGAAGACAGCCTTAGTCCAAAAGCTAATACTGTTTCCAACTGTGTGTGCGTGTGTGTGTGTGTGTGTGTAGGGCTGATAGTGAAAAAAACTCCTAAGCCTGAACTTTTCTACCATCGCGGGCAGGTGGGCACGGGTGGGGGTGTTATATTTGTGTCGCACTTTTGGAACACAGCTTGGTAATGTGCACATTCCATATCTTCAGCTAGTAGGCAGTGATGGCACACAAGGATGCTCATTTAACTCAGAATGTGTCAATTTTATCAATCTTCATCACTTCTATGATGTTTAAATGTTTACATTTTAGTTTAATCCTACTTTAATACCACCTCTTTATATATCAAAGCAAGCATTTTGTTTCCCAGTCATTTTGATACGCCTGAAATCAGGCGTGGTACCTGAATACTATCACGCCTATGTGTGTGTGTGTGTGTGTGTGTGTGTGTGTGTGTGTGTGTGTGTGTGTGTGTGTGTGTGTGTGTGTGTGTGTGAGTGAGTGAGTGAGTGAGTAAGAGAGAGAGAGAGAGAGAGAGAGAGAGACAAATAAAATGTTCCAAATAAAATGTTCCAAATAAAATGTCCATGTGAGTTATGCCTAAAGATAAGGTTGAGCGCCTGGGAGATAAGGAGAACACAGCGCCATCTGGTGATGTGCACAAATTATAGCATCCATAAACCAGAGATGACTTGTAACGCAATGAAAACTGAAGAATGCTGTTGGTTTGTTTTCTCATTTCTTACATTGAAAGTGTTAAATACCTTTCTGTATTGTGTGTGTGTGTGTTATATGCATGTATGTTTGTGTGTGTGTGTGTGTGTGTGTGTGTGTGTGTGTGTGTGTGTGTGAGAAAGATAGAGAGAGGAAGGGGGTTGTGTGTGTGTGTGTGTGTGTGTGTGTGTGTGTGTGTGTGTGTGTGTGTGTTATATGTTTGTATGTGTGTGTGTGAGAGAAAGATAGAGAGAGGAAGGGGGTTGTGTGTGTGTGTGTGTGTGTGTGTGTGTGTGTGTGTGTGTGTTCCCATTCCCCCACTCTGACCTGATTGGTATACCAGTCCTCCACCTCGTGGCGGTTCTTCTGCATGATGCTCTCGTATTCCATCCTCAGGTCTGCTAAGACCCGCTCCATGTCAATGCCCTCTGCAGCCTTCACATCCACATTCACTGTGCCCTGCACGTGCTCACTCATCACCTTCACCTCCTGACAGGTCAAAGGTCAAGAGATTAGGTTATTAGGATTAAACATTGCCATAGATATATATTTTTTTTTTTCAAAGAATGAATGCCATTGATGAACTGAGAACCAATAAGCAGAATGCCATTGATGAACATTACTGAGAACCATAAGCAGTAGCAAATAGGTGCATATTACAGTTTTTTCTCAGTCGTTTTGGTACATTTGTCAGATTAGAAATCTCAGATTAGGGCAGATTAGTGATAGCACAGTGGTTAAAGCTGTATTCGGCAACTCTTTTAAAGTCAAATTTCGTAGAACTGTCATGTTATTCTAGAACAGTC
The DNA here is from genome assembly GCA_027497455.2 of Sardinella longiceps. NCBI lineage: Eukaryota > Metazoa > Chordata > Actinopteri > Clupeiformes > Clupeidae > Sardinella > Sardinella longiceps. The sequence continues at coordinate 2,782 of JAODXP020008460.1, read as the reverse complement.
TGTTCCTCAAACTTTTTCAGACCGAGGACCACATTGCCCCCCCCCGCCCAAAAAAATGTCCAGGGACCACCTGCCATCATGCCCCCCCGCCAAGTCACATGCCTCTTACATTCAGTGAACAACTAATCTTTGGCCTTCAAATAATGACACAGGCTAAACTCACATATTATTATGGTAATCAACTCGCGGACCACTTGAGCTTGCTCCCGGACCACACTTTGAGAACCACTGTTCTAGAAGTAGTACATGAAAAAGGCTATTTAGGATAAAACCCAAATTCTCTAGCTCCATCTAAACACTGTAATCGTAATTGCAAAAATCCAGTGCTCCCTGTAGCCTTCCACCAATCAGGTTCGGATAGCTGCCTGTCGATCACAGCTGGGAGCAAGCTGCTGACTACGTGCTACAGCGAGGGAGGGGTTTGAGAGGGAGGCTGGGGGAGGGACCAGAGAGTTGTATGATTTTGAATCTTTTAAGTCTAGTATTTATGTACAGTAGACTTGCCTAATAGCCTGCAGCTTTAAGAAGCCTGTCTAGTGAGTAAATAGTCTGGAAGGCTAGAGGGTTCAAATCCCTAATAAGAATGGTTCAAATCCCTAATAATAATTAACAAGTCCCTATAATAATAATAAAATTGGAATTCTCAAAACTACTCGTTTAATCTTCACATCATTGTGTCACTTGTGCACATCGAAAAAGCAGTTTCTCATTTAGCAAGTAGCAAATGCTTTTGTACATCCATGCAAACACTTGTGTAGAATTCTCTGTTGAGTAGTCTCACACCACATAATATATCCAAGTGAGTTTGTACTAGTATATTGAAACTAGAACACTTTATAAATCGCACAAGACAGACAGACGGTCAGATATACCAAGGATATTTAGCCTACATCATCGTGTGCTTTCTCCATGCCAATGATCTCCTTCTCCAAAGCCTGTTGTTCATACACAAGGCCCGCGTTGGCAGCGTCATACTCGCGTTTGAGCCCCTTCAAGCTGGCCACGTCCGCCTCGATGGTCTGACGCAGGGCCACCTCCGTCTCGCACCTGCGATTGACGCACAGAACTTGTTTACGTGTTTACGTCTGTGTGGTCTCTGCAAAACGTCGGTGGCGCAGCCCTTGCTTCATGCAAATTCAAGCATTAGCCTAATAACAATTCAAAGTAGCCTAATAACATCACTTATATAAACAAGGTATCATAATGGGAAATAATGCGGTGCAAACTTACTTCGATCTGTAGTCCTCTATAGCCAGTTTCGCGTTGTCGATTGCAAGCACAATTTGGGAATTCTCCAAGAAAAACATATTGAGCTAAAGGAGCGAGAAAGAGAAAGAACGTTAAAGAGGGTTGAGAAATTTATTTTTCTTTTCTCCTTCACATTTTCAACTTAATGACCAATATTATCATCACTTGAACCAGAATTTTAAAGAACAAAAACGAAATATTTTCAGAAATGTCAAAATTGGCTTCCAGGCATATGTGTGTGGGTGAGGGTGAGAGTGAGAGTGCATAATGTGACACACCTTATCGCGCAGGGGAATCAGCTGGCTGTCGTAGGCATGCAGGTCGTGCTTCACGAATGTCTTGGTGGAGTTGAACGCGCGCACCTTCTCCTCCAACTCTCGGTTGGTCCTCTCCAAAGTCCGCACCCTATCCAAATACGTGGCCAGGCGATCGTTCAACATCTGCATCTTTTTCTTCTCATTTCCCACCGCTGCAATAGACCCCTCTCGAATCAAGCCCCCGCCACCACCCTTAACGGTGCTAACCCCACTGCTGGTGCCCATGGAAACATCAGAATGCACCCCATAATCTCGTTCTCCACTTGCGTCGCCTGCCAAGAGATACATGTAAGCGTTGGTTCGTCCACCCCCTGAAGTGGCCCCTCCGTAACCACCTGAACTGGCCGCTCCGTAACCCCCTGAACTAGCCGCCCCGTAACCCCCTGAAGTGGCTCCTCCGTAACCCCCTATTCCAACACTACCGCCACCCACATTATACCCGTTAACCCCGCTGGACACGACGGACCCAATACCTCTCCGTGCACCTCCACCACCACTTTGGCCATACCCCACACCGCCCCCCACTCCAATCATCGGACCGACGCTGGAAAAACTTTGTTTGTTGCTGTTGCTACCAAAGCCGCTGAACGACCGCGCCGTGTATTTCCTCTGGTTAGCGAAAGACATACTCAATATCTTTACGACTGCACTTTGTCGCTCTGTACTAGGGTGCCTGCAAAGTTCGTGACTACTGCACTGCACTCACTATGGTCTGTCTGTACCCGTTTTCTGAAAGCCCGAGCGTAGGGGTGTGGTGCAGACACCTGTGCACAGGTAATTTGTACCCTTTGCGCGTGTTGCACTGCTGTGCGCCGCGCCCAATCTCCCCCGCTATTGGTCCCTCCCCGCCAATACAAAATCCTCACATCAAAAGCTTTATGCGTTTGCCTCTCTGGCATAGCCTTGGGATGTTTTTCTTCAAAGTTGTCAGCAAAAATAGCACCCACCTCCATGTAATAAACGTTTGTAGGCTATAGTGCAGTACCTCGATTTCAGAGCAATTTCATGCTCATTAAGAATGCAACACCCGCAAGTCACTCACTGTTTCAACATTCTTACTGGTGCACTGCGCTTCAAAACAGTGCCCTATTATTATTGCATATGCACCGGTCTGTTTCATGTGGACCATGCCACCAGTGTGTCTTCCTTTTGGAAGGGACATTTTCATTTAGTTCCACAAACCTGTGCAAATTGTTTGACAGAGAGGACATCATATT